>JAYJMB010071087.1:0-24014 GCA_036873735.1 Pouteria campechiana | reverse complement strand
CTTGAGGGGTGGATGGCGTGAGTGGCATCCCACATTGCCTGGGTGAGGGAGGGAGTCCTGGGTTAAGTGTGGGGGCTTGGTTGTGAAAGGTGTGCGCCGTTTTGAGGCGGCGTGCATGACGGCCCCGTGTGAGCGGGACAAAATCGTGCGGCCTGTGGCCAAAGCGGACAATAGTGCACCTGGAGCCCGGGTTGTTACAGTGAGTTTGTAAAACCGACAATTATTATAGTGGAACCTGAGTTCAGTAGAGAAGACTAACTTAGAGAAGTGGAGTAGGAACCTAGGAAGGGCCGAACCAATATAAAAATACTGTGTATGTATTGCAAGTCATTTTCTTTCTCATTTTAAGTGTACATAGTTATTTATTGCCCAAAATTTTTAGAAGCTCAATTCACTCCCCCTCTTGAGCTACCAGTCAGTAAGGGACCAATAGGGCTTTGATGTATGTTTGCTTGAAATGTTTATTAACTTGATAATGAATTAAGATGCTTAACTTTGTTAAGATCAAGTTACGATTGTAATAGATCCAGAATCATGGCATATTTCAAAAATAGAGGGAAATATGAATACTAGTAAAACATTTTCAAATAATTAAGAGAAGATTGTCCACGAAGTGGAAATGGATTAAGTGAAAGGAAATCTTTCAGGAATTAAGGTGGCGTTGGATGAGAATGCCAGATCGAAATACCAACATTGTAGAATGGATTAATAACAAGCCCTGATTTTATGTTAAGACCGAGTGTGGCCCATGAGCGAAAGTAATAGTAAATGTTTCTGCATAGACAATTTAGAAGTAATGGGTGATGTGTATACTGATTATAAGAGTCTGGAAAAATATTTTCATCTGGTAGAAATGTGAAGAGAATTAAGTCAATGATTAAAAATGTTGGAAGATTAAGCTTAACGTAAATTGCCTAATGAAGATCCAATAGAGACTAATGAAGAAATGACATGAGACTTTAAACAAATGATGATAATTGATTATCTTCATCTATGAATTGATATTTAAAGTTTCGAGGTTGACACTTTTTGTAAGTAGGGTGGTCTCTAACACCAAGGGTGTTAAATTTTAGGTAATTATGTGTTAAAATAAATTTTAATTATCTGTTGGAAGAAATAATGGTGAATTAAGGTGAAGCAATGTGTTTTCAAAATGAGATAATCTAAGAATGTAGGACTTGCACATGAGCGAAATATAAGTGTGTAAGTTTAAGCATTTGTGACATGATTATAGTTAATTGAGGTAAATTTTTGGTGCATTTTATGTCATGTTTATGTGGAATAAAGGATTGAAAAAGAATGGGGAAAGAAGGGTGGAAAAAGATTGAAGAATCAAGGAAATAGGGGGCGGCAAAAAGCTGGGCCATGGCTCAGGAATCTTGAGCCGCGATGCCAGTTCATGTAGGCAGAGATTGGCGAGCAGTAGAATCCTGAGCCGCAACTTATGTTTCCTGCATCGCAGAGTCATTTCATGTGGCTGGCTAGCAAAAAGCTATGCTGTGGTGTAAGAAAGCTAAGTTGTGGCGCAAGCCGGTGGGTCAAGTCGGTGACCTAACTTTTTAAGATGGGCTTTTGCATTTTTATCATTTCATTCTTCTTTTTCTTCTTCCTCTCCTCCCACCCTTCAAAACCCATCATGCTAAAGCTTGATTCCTAGTTGTGTTTGCTAGGAATAATGAAGATTTTGAGGCATACTTCTCCCATCATCCATTCTAACCTAAGTTTATCTAGTTTGAGCAGTGAAAGGAGGAAGGAAATAGTGATGTTTGTAATCCTTGGTGCATTCGTGGAGATTTGAAGTCAAGATCATGATTAATGGTGAAAGCCACATATCAATATCATGGTAGGTTGGTTTTTCCTCATTTATTTGGTGTCTTATGCATAGCTAGGGTTTTGTTAATAGAGTAATTTGTGGGAATTTCATGATTTAGATGAAAATACCATAGGAAAATGGTTAATGAGTTAATAACCATAATTTTGGATGTGTTTTGGGGATGAGAAATGATAATCTATGCTTTGTTAGGGTTTATACCTAATTTGTGAATAGTAAAATTGGGAAAATTGAGATAATGGATATGCAAATCATAGGGGAAATGATTAAATTGTGTTGTAGAACGTTTTTAAATGATTGAACATGAGAAAATTCAATTATGCTAGTGAATAGTAGCTGAATGCATAGTAAAAGGGGAAATTCATGTGTATGGTGTTTTAGCAGTCAATTAATTGAATTAAAAGCTTAGTTGGCTTATTTTTATAATTAATGCCATGTTATTTGAATTGCATGAGGAGTGTTTATGGTTGGGAATGCAAATGTTTTGTTTGATGAAATGCCAAAATGAGAAAGAAGAGTATATGTAAAGGATTTGATTATAACCCTAAAATCCTAAGGAAGTAAGATGAGGGATTAACCCATTTGGAGTGTAAGTGATTAGGAAATAGAGTTGTTTTAATGTTGTATATACTAAATATCAATTTGACAATGAAAGTGATTTACTGTGCAGAAATATAAGGTGTTTGATTGACTAGTTCCAATGTTGCAGTTAATTGGCTATGGATGGGCCATGAATTTAGTGTTAAAACAAAGTAATGAATATATTGAATAAAGGGTTGTAATAGATTAAAGTTAAGTGACCATATGGATGATACTAAAGTCAAACTTTGTACTAAATATGCATTTGGAAATGCACTCAGAAATCATATCAAGAATGGATAGATTATGACACTTAGAAATTGTGTTTAAATGACTTGAGATGACTCAAATAAAACTGCTCTTATACAAGAAACAATCGTAAATTGAATTGTCATCTGTGAGATATGTGTAGGGCCATTGGAGCACAGATTGGAAAAGCAAACATTGATTTGAGAAGTTCTAGAATTGACCTTCATTCACTATAAGTAGGCCCTTTTTCTAATATACGGAATGATGGGATCATGAGTATTCCATGAATACGACACCTTGGTTTATGGAGGTTTGTTTTATTGTATGAATATGTGAATTGTAGCAATAATGAATATCCCTTAACTATATGCATGATATTTTTAAAGATATTTGTTGTTACATCCTAGAGAATGGGAATAGAAGTATCTCATGTTGATCTATAATGACTGTTTTGATTATGATATGAATTGGTGGGTGGATGGGGATAGTGATATCCAATGGTTTTTGACGAGTGAATTTCATTCACTTATATTACACATGTTTAAGCTTAGTTATTTGCACACACTTATCTCTTTTAGATGATTTTCATGCTTATTTGTTGGATTTTCTAGGTATCTTAAAGATGGAAAAAGAAGGAAAAAAAGAAGCTTAGAGGATGGTGAAGAAATCAACTGCAAAGGAGCAAAAGAATCAACATAGCAGTAGGATAGCCAGCCAACTCTGCCAACCCCAAAACTGAAGACCACTGGTAGGGCAAAAAGTAGGCGCCAGCGACCATGTTTTGTGGATTTGTTTTGCAGTTGCATATTTTGGGGGGTTTTTAAGTAAAAAGTTAGGATTTTTGAGGGGTTCTTCTTACTTTGGTTTTGGAGAGTTTTTCTCTAGGGGTTTGAAGCCGTTTTTCTGGGAGATTTCTTGTGGAGAAAAAGAAGGGATTGCAAGTAAGCAAGAAGAAAAAGAAAAGATGTTCTTCATTGTTATCATCTTGTCTAAGAGAGCGGTTTTATTTTCTCTTATGAACTAAATCTCTTTTTCTAAGGTGAATATGTAGCCCTTTTTGATACTCTTTGTTATTGATTATTGGATATTATTAATGCTATTTGATCTTGTTTCATTCATGATGTTGTTTGCAAACATTTAATTTATTTTATTGCTTAATCACCAATATTATGAGTTAGATTATTTATCAAAGCGTGGTTAAGGTATACACCATATTGTAAACCATTGATTTACTTTCATTCTATCAAGTTTCTAAAATTTTTAAATTATACCAAACTTAATTCCAAGTCTGTTTAGTAATAAATACATTCCTTTAAGGTTAGGATAGTTCAGTAACTGAAATTAATTAAGTTAGTTTGACCATTCTTTGTGGGATCGACCGTTGCATTGCACACTATATTGCTATACATCCATACACTTGCAAGAAATTATAATTTGAACTATCAAGTTTTTGGCGTCATTGCCAGAGAATAGTTCTAAACTGATTTGATTAAGATTAGTAACATTTTTTTCTTTTTATTTGTGTATATTTGTATATAAGATTATTTTTAATTATTTCCTTTTTTTATTGCAATTTTGTGAATGCATGGAAGAAGATGTCCTAACCCAACTCTTTTTCCATTAAACAATCATGATGACAAAGTGGAAATTGAAACAAAGGTTTTAAGCGAAGGAGAAGAAGTCAACATGGCTGACAATGAGGAGATCCAAGTAGCTCAACCAGTGTAACAAGCTCAACATGCTCAACAATTAATGAAAGAGTTTGCATGGCCTACTATAGGGATTTCACCTTCATGCATTTTGTTAGATGAGGATGCTAGAAATTATGACTTGAAACATATTCACTTTAACATGCTTTCATCTTTTCATGGGTTAGCTTCAGAGGATCTATTGACTTTCATGCGTGATTTCTATGCAATCATCTAAATATTTGCATTGCAGGGGCTAATAGAAGATCAATTACATATGAAATGCTTTCCATACACTCTGAAAGATGCAACCAAGACATGGTTCATGATAGTAGCTCTTGTCTCATTAACAAATTGGGAAGCAATTTACAATACGTTCATTGAAAAATTTTACTCTCATGTGAAAACTACTGAATTGAGAAGCAAAATAACTACTTTTACTCAGATGGATGTGTGAAGCTTACCATGAGGCATGAGAAAAGTTTAAAGCAATTTTGGTTCAATGCCCTCATCATAGATATCCACTTGATTTGCTTAACCAAAATTTCTATGATGGACTAACATAACCATGCCAAGACATGGTTGACAATGCTACAAGTGGAGCCATGGGAGGGAAGACTCTGGAAGAAACTTATGAGCTTTATGAGATGTTGGAAGCAAATTCTCAATATAAAAGTGTAAGAGGTAGATCTAGGGGACTTTATGAAGTAAATACCAATTATGATCTATCAATGTAGATGTCAGAGATGGCCAAACAGATGAAGGTAATGTGCTCAATGATGGTGAATTTGAAACAATCACAACCTGCTTCAACAGTGGTTTGTTTTTTTTGTGGTAATTTAGGACATTCACCTAATGTTTGTCCTTCAAATGAATATTTTGTAGGTGATGCTGAGCAAGCCAATGCAATGAACTTTTACAACCAGAGGCCACAAAATGACCCATACTCAAACAGTTACAATCCTGGTTGGAGGAATCATTCTAACATCTCTTGGAATAATGAAAGAAATCAAAATCAAACTGGAACCTCATTTCAACCTCAATTGAAAAGGCCTATGCTTGAAGAAACACTACAAAGTTTCATGCAAGCAACACAATTCGAGTTACAAAATCAAGCAACTAAATTCCAAAATGTTGATTCTAGGTTCCATAACATGGAGGCATCCATGAAAAAGATGAAAACTCAATTAGGACAAATTGCAGAAGTAGTACAGAGTCACAAACTAAGGAAGTTACCTAGCCAACCAGAGTAAGCAAAAGTAATAACAACACTAAGAAGTGAAAAGTTAATTTATAATAAGGCTGTAGAAGAAATCGATAATTCAATTGTTTTTATAAGAATAGAGAAAGACAAGAAAAATACTGAGGAGGAAGAGCATCCAAAGAAGGCAGTGTTTCTAGTAGTTGAAACTCCTGTCAACAACAAAGCACCCCCACCATATGATCCTCCTGTACCTTTTCCAGGAAGGTTGAAGTAGATTAAATTTGATAAATATTTTTCTGACATTATTGATATCCTTTCCAAAGTTAATGTCAAGTTGCCTTTGCTTGGTATGATAAAGAATATGCCTGATTATTCCAAATTTTTGAAGGAACTAAACATAAGGAAGCGTAAGTATGAGCCACATGAGAAAGTTCTAGTTTCAGAGGTTTTACAAACAAACCTTCCTCCAAAACTCAAGGATCCAGGTAGTTTCAATATCTGAATCACTGTTGGAGGGACAAATAAGGTAAAGGCAATGCTAGACTTAGGTGCCAGTATTAATTTGATGCCTTATTCTGTTTATGTGCAACTTGGATTAGGAGAATTGAAACCCACTATCATGTCTCTATAGCTTATAGATAGATCAGTTAAATATCCTAGGGGCATTGTAGAGGACATGGAAAGATAAATGATACCAGAAAGAGAAGTGTCTATTCTTCTAGGACACCCTTTCATGGCAACCACTAAGACAATTATAGATGTGCACAATGGGAAGTTAAAGATGACAGCCTTAGATGGAACTATAAAATTTTTTATTTATAATTCTTTATAACTACCTTCACATCCTAGTGGATGTTTTCAAGTTGATGAATTGGACTCACTTATATTATCAACTTTTGTGCAGGAGAAGATGAGTGATAAGCTAAACTTGGTGCTCACTGTAGATGGACTGGAGGAGGATGAGGAGATAATGTAGTTAAAAGCTGAACTTGATAGTGCAGAGCAAGTCAAAGAAGGAGAAGGTGCCAATGAAGGGTTGTTGCATGTGAACCCAAAAGTGGAACAACCATCTGTTACATCACCACAACTAGAATTGAAGTAATTACCTCAGAACTTAAAGTATGTATTTTTAGGTAAAAAAACTACTTTTGCAGTGATTATTACTTTTGACTTATTTGTTGATGAAGAAATTAAGCTGATGAATTTGTTGAACCAGCACAAAGAAGCTATAGGGTGGACTTTAGCAGACATCAAGAGAATTAGCCCCATTGTGTGCATGCACAAAATTTTGCTGAAAGATGATGTAAAAACTTCCAGTGAAGCTCAGAGGAGACTCAAACCACATATGAAGGAAGCTGTGAAAGTAGAGGAGATCAAATTGTTGGATGCAGGTATTATCTATCCAATCTCCAACAGCAAATGGGTAAGTCCAGTGCATGTGGTGCTAAAGAACTGGTATTTTTGTTGTAAAAAATGACAATGACAAATTGGTGCCAATGCAAACAACTACAGGCTGATGAATGTGCATTGACTACAGGAAACTCAATATAGCCACAAGAAAGGATCACTTTCCCTTTCCTTTTATTGATCAAATGCTTGAAAGGTTGGCAAGGCATGCTTACTACTATTTTCTAGATGGTTTTTTATGTTATAACCAAGTTCCAATAGCCCTAGAAGACCAGCACGTTTACCTACCCATTTAGAACTTTTGCATACCGGAGGATGCCATTTGGTTTGTGCAATGCCTCGTTACTTTTTCAAAAGTGTATAATGTCCATCTTTTTTGACATGATTAAAAATGTTATCGAGGTGTTTATGGATGATTTTTCTATTTTTTGAGACTCATTTGATGACTGCCTTCATAACTTAAGTTTGGTGCTTAAAAGATGTATGGATATGAATTTGACACTAAGTTGGCAGAAGTGTCACTTTTTAGTAAAATAGGGAATTGGGCTTGGGTACATTATTTCAAGTAAAGGCATAGAGGTAGATAAGGCAAAATTTGAATTGATTGCAAAGTTGCCACCACCTATTTCAATCAAAAGAGTTAGAAGGTTTCTTGGTCATGCAGGTTTTTACCGATGGTTTATTAAAGATTTCTCAAAAAATTCTAGACCACTTTGTAACCTGCTAGCTAAGGATGTAACTTTCTATTTTGATAAAGCGTGCCTTATAGCCTTCAATACTTTGAAAGAAAAATTGACATTGGCTCCTATTCTAACAGTTCCAGATTAGTCTCTTCCATTTGAACTCATGTATGATGCATCAGACTTTGTTGTTGGCACTGTCTTAGGATAGAGAGTAGATAAGTTACCTCATTTTATTCATTATGTAAGTAGGACTGTAAATGAAGCATAATTAAATTATTCTACCACTGAAAAAGAATTGCTTGCTATTGTGTTTGCTTTGAAAAAATTTTGTTCTTACTTGATTGGTTCAAAGGTAATTGTTTATTCAGATCATGTTACACTAAGATATTTGCTAGCAAAGAAAGATGCCAAGCCCAGGTTGATCAAGTGGATTTTATTATTCTAAGAGTTCAATCTGACAATTAGGGATATGAAGGGGTGAGAGAATATTCTAGCAGATCATCTATCCAAACTAGTGGAAGGGATTGACTTTGAACAAGCAAAAGGAAAGGAAAACATTCCTATCAATGAAATCTTTCCTGATAAGCAATTGTATTCTAATAAGGGGAGTGAACCTTGGTATGCTAATTTATAAATTACTTGGTTAAAGGGATTTTTAATCCTCTGTTGAACTCACAGGGAAGAAGAAAGTTGCTAGCAATGGCAAGGCATTATTTCTAGGATGACCCAATCCTATTCAAAATTCTCCCAGACCAAATCATTAGGCATTGTGTTTCAGAAGATGAGCAGTAGAGTATTCTAAAACATTACCACACATTTAGTTGTGGAGAGCATTTTGGAGGCAAAAAATCTATTCTCAAAGTCTTTAAATCTAGATTTTATTGGCGAACAATTTTTAAGGATGCTCATGCTTTTTGTTCTATGTGTGAAACATGCTAGAGAACATGAAACATTGGAAAGAGGGATGAGATGCCACTTGCAAGCAACCTTATCATTGAACTTTTTGATGTATGGGGAATTGATTTCATGGGTCCATTCCCAGCATCCAATAGAAACTAGTATATTTTGCTTGTTGTAGATTATGTATCCAAATGGATTGAAGCTATGGCCACTAAAACTAATGATGCTAATGTTGTACTGAAATTTTTGAAAGACAAGATTTTTTCTAGGTTCAGCACTCCAAGAGCTATCATTAGTGATAGAGGAACTCATTTCCAAAATAAGGTTTTTGTAACTTTGTTAAAAAAATACAACATCACTCATAGGGTTACAACACCTTATTATCCACAAACGGTAAGGTAGGTAGAATTCAGCAATAGACAAATAAAAGCAATTTTGAAAAGGACTATGAACACTTCGAGGAAAGATTGAGCAATGAAGCTGAATGATGCCTTATGGGCAGACAAGATTGCTTGCAAGACCCCAATTGGAATGAGTCCATACAGACTTGTTTTTGGAAAAGCCTGCCATTTGCCTTTTGAGTTAGAGTATAAGGCTTACTGGGCTATTAAACATCTAAATTATGATATGGAAAAGGCAAGAGAGCAGAGGAAACTTCAACTTCGTGAACTTAAAGAGTTGAGGAATGAGGCATACGAGAATGCTAAGATTTACAAGGAGTGAACCAAGAAATATCATGATAAAGTCATTTATAAATGGAACATTGAGCTTTATGACTCACGTTTGCATTTGTTCTTAGGAAAACTGAAATCACATTAGGTTGGTCCATTCCTTGTCACACAAGCATTTTCTCATGGAGCAGTCAAACTAAAGAATCTAAAAGATGGGAGCACTTTCAAAGTTAATGGGCATCATGTTAAGAAATACAATAGAGAGGACATGCCAATGCAACTGAATGAAGTATGAAAAATTGAAAAATTTGTAGAGAAAGGGGGTTTGTCCTGTTCAGATGCTAAATAAAGTGCTTCTTGGAAGGCAACCCAAGCTGTTTTATCTTTCAGTTATTTTAAATTTTTAGACATAGTAAATAAAGATGATTAGTTGCACTAGTTTAAATAAACTTGCTTTAAGTATTCGATTGATAGATTACATTGTTATTTTTGCAATCTGCTTTACTTAATACATTGTTGTTTCATGCTTGACAGGTTAAATGCATAAATAAGGATTTTAAGCAAGGAGATCAAAGAGGGTAATGAAATAGCATGAAAATAAAGCTTCAAGGCAGCAACGGGGTGCCGTTCTAGCACCTCTAGCACTAGAAAACCATAAGAAGGCATGAGCAGACAGCGAGCGAGCACCGCCGGCATCCACTAGCATCGCCAGCGCCAGATAACCAAAACAAAATTTGCGATTACTCCATTGTCCTCCCACCTCCACCTCCACTTCATGAAGTCCCATCCATTTCAAGGAAGTCCTTGTTTTTCATGGCTTTATTCTACATTATGGACAATGTTATGTTTAAGTTTGGGGGGTGTTTAGCATTTTATTTGTGTTTATGGATGTCCTTGTCTAAGTTTGGGGGTTATTATAGTTTATTTAATTTGTGTATCATGTGTTTAGTTGTTTTGGCTAGTTTGGAGTTGCTTATGTGTTATGTTTAAATTTTTATGTTGACTTAGCTAAAGGAAATGCAAGAGCAACTGTGCTAACATGCCGAAATTGAATAAGATGGATTCTCTCTTGATGATTAGTAACATATGCTAAGTTTTATTACCATTGTGCATGATTTAGAAGGAATGATCGATGTTACCTTATGATTTAATGATTCTTATAATAAGTCCTTTTTCATGATTGATGAAAACTATTTGAGCACCTGATGCTATAATCATGTAAAGTGTATGTTGATGAGTTGATAATGTTTTGAATTTAGTGACTTATTTTGGTTGACATGAGCATTTTAGAACTTGTTTGATTGTTCCTCAAGACAAAATCCTAAATTACATGTTTTCATGGAAGTGATTCAGGCAATTTTTTTGATCAGTTTGAGCCTTTCAAGCCAACCTAGTACATTCATGTCACTAGTGTCCCCTTTGAATCTTCATAAAAGAATGGCAAATGAAATGCATATAAAAGGCCACCATTTGATTTTCTTTCTTTAGCCTCATCATCTAGACCCTTTCAGCCCAAAAAACATATTTGACCTATAAGAGATATATTCTATACATATGGTTGTTAGAGAGGTATGAGTGAAGCAAAAGAAATTAAGTTTGGGGGGAATTGAATAGAAGAATGCCAAAAGAAGAAGAAAAAGCACAAAAAGAAAAGAATTAGTAAGGAATCATCTTTTAATTGGGGGAACCACATCTCCATGAACTCAATAGAAAATGAGTTTAGGAGTGTGGTAGTAATATAGACCATAATAGGGGCGATCACATCCCAATGAACTTAATAGAAAATAAGTTTGGGGGTGTGATAGTAATAAAGCCCATAATAATAAAAATAAAATAGAAAAAGGAACCCCAAATGAAAAAAAAATTAAGAGAGTGAACATTTATATGCAATTTCGTTATGAGCTCTTACTTTGTGAATGCTTATTTCTTTTCTTTGTTATCTAAACCCAAGGCCCCATTACAAGCTTAATAAAGATCTATTGATCCAAGTGAACAAAGTCATCTACATTAGTGGAGAGGGATAATGAAAAACAAACTTATGGAGTGTTTTGTGAAGATCATTAGAATCACTGGTTTGCACATTGTTAATTGAAAAGTATGCACGTAGCATAAAATTGACATTACACACACACACATTTTCACTTTATGAAAGAATTGATGAAGCATGAGTTTTATGAGATTACTTAGTAAGTGTCTTGAATGATTTTTAAATTAAATGTACATTTGTAATTTGTCTAGCTAACTAATTTATTGAGAGAGATTATCCTAACTGATTCATGAGTTCAAATTTCTAGTTTGCTCAAGAATGAGCAAATAAGTAAGTTTGGGGGTATTTGATAAGTGAATTTCATTCATGTATATTACACATGTTTAAGCTTAGTTATTTACAAATCCTTATCTCTTTTAGATGATTTTCATGCTTATTTGTTGGATTTTCTAAGTGTCTTAAAGGTGGAAAAAGAAGTAAAAGAAGAAGCTCAAAGGATGGAGAAGAAATCAACTAAGAAGGAGCAAAAGAATCAACATAGGAGCAAGACAGACAGCCAGTGTTGCCAGCCCTAACCTGGCACCGCCAATGCCAGAACTGAAGACCACTAGTCGGGTAGCAAGCCTGCATTGCCGGCACCAATGACGAACCATGTTTTGCCAATTTTTTCTGCAGTTGTGTATTTTGGGGGGGTTTAAGCAAAAAGTTAGGATTTTTTAGGGGTTCTTCTTACTTTGGTTTTGGGGAGTTTTTCTTTGGGGGTTTGGAGCCATTTTTCCGAGAGATTTCTAGTGGAGAAAAAGAAGAGATTGCAAGTAAGTAAGAAGAAAATGGAAGATGTTCTTCATTATTATCATCCTGTCTAAGAGAGTTGCTTTATTTTCTCTTATGAACTAAATCTCTTTTTCTAAGGTGAAATTGTAGCCCTTTTTGATAATCTTTGTTATGGATTGTTAAATATTATTAATGTTATTTGATCGTGTTTCATTCATGATGTTGTTTGTAAAGATTTAATTTATTTTATTGCTTGATCACCAATATTATGAGTTAGATTATTTATCAAAGCATGGTTAAGGTACACACTATATGCTAGACCATTCTATTATGGTTCTTGTGTTCTTGAACTTAATGTGTTTTCACCTCAATTATACTACACACCATAGGTAATTGGAACGAGTGAAAGCACTTGATTTAAACCCACACACCTAACAATAATAATCTTACTTTTGAGCAAATGAACCCAAGTGAGCCATTAAGTCTAACATTTCATTGATAAAGGGGTATCACCTTGTGATGAAATTAGATCCCTAGACTTCTTGATCTTATTAATCTCTCTACATAATATTTAACCATTGATTTACTTTCATTCTATCTAGTTTCTGAAATTCTGAAATTATACCAAACTTTATTCCAAGTTTGTTTAGTTATAAATACATTCTTTTAAGGTTAAGATAGTTCAATAACTAAAATTAATTAAGTTAGTTTGACCATTGTCTGTGAGATCGACCCTTGCATTGCACACTATATTGCTATACATTCATACACTTGCAAGGAATTATAATTTGAACCATCAATTTTGTTGAGTAAAGTAATTCTATGATATGGTGATTAGAATGATGAAATTGTATGTATTATGATGATATGAAAAATGGGAAATTGTTTTCCATTGCTTAAAATTTGATAATTATGGAACTGTACATGTTATGGATGTGAACATGTGTTATTTGGATTAATCAATGACTATTACTTATATTTTGCCTACTTACTGAGTTCACTCAGACTCACCCTAGTTTATTAAAATTTTTAGTAGACAGGTGGAACAATGGAGCTTGAGTTTAGAGTTAGAAGGTTTTTAATGTATGTTAAATGGTGATGAAATTATAATTCATGAGATTTAATGTATGATGTAATAGTTATGTACAAAGTTATGTTATTGTGATAGATTGTAAACTTTGTATAGATCCGGTATGCCATTTGCCATCATGATATGAGTTTAGTGCTGGGCTAGGATGTGGTGTGTGATTTATAATCTATTTTAATTGTTTAATTATAAATTTTAGTTTTTAAAATCAAATTTTATTTGTTTAATAAATGCATGCACAGGTTTAAACTCTCAAAATACAGGGTAGACTTTGCCAAAATTTTAGCAAAAATTTCCCTAAGAAATAGGGAAATGGCGGGGAGATGAAGAAACGCATAAGCCCCAGGGAGGGGCATGACATTATCATATAAAACTATAATTACAACAACTATGAACGCAATGACATAAACCATAAAACACACACCCATAGGTTGCCCACTCACCCATAGCCGCCTAGAATCGTAGTTGCATTGTGATTGCAATAGACATGACTGGACTAAAATAGAATTCCATCCACAATATCATAAATATTTATCACTATGACATACCAATACATCACATTTTACATCATCAAAAATCTTTTAATTATAATTATACAAATACATTACAATTCCATTTCATTATACCACAAAGAAAATATCTTCAACTCTTGTTCACTAACCCCATCCCATAATTGGGCTCCATTATCGATCTGCCAACTAAAAATAAGAGAATAAGAAGGCATGAGTCTGAGCAAATTTAGTAAGTAAGCATCTTAAAGAAAATGATAATTAATCAAAATAATAAGTTTAAAAGTAATATAATGATGCAATCATACCATGAGGTCCAAGCCCTCATTATTCATGAAATGTTCCCCATTCCATTAATACACATATTTACAAATATAATATACGTCAGCACCATCACGGGATATTTCCTATCCCATCAATTCACACACAACATCATGGGATATTTCCTATCCCATCAATTCAAACATTCATATCATTATAACAAAAGGGATATTTTTTATCCCTAGCAATCACATGTTCATATCATAAAAAAATTCCAATAATTTCAACCCAAGGGATACTCGCTATCCCCAACATTTCACATATGCATACACAAACCTAATGAACATCAACTATAAAACTAAAGCATGGGATATCCACTATCTACATGCCCATATACAAATATGGGATAAATATTATCCCCATCCAACAATATAGAAAAGAGCCCACTTACCTAACTAAAGAACCATAGCACCACACTAGCACAAGTCCTCACGTTGCTTAACTCCAAGTTCAGGCTCAATTGACCCTACATATACATAATTTCATTCACTTACAAAGGCAACTTTAACCAATTCATATCGAGCTAATGAATTATACTTTCTGGATAATTGGTCAATTAATAAGTTTATATACCTTTGAAGTACATAGATGCACTTTAATATTAGCCACAAAACTGGGTTGTACTATGATTAGTCCATCACATCATTTTCTTCATGGAAACATTTCATCAAATAGGCGATAAGCACTGTTTAAATTATGCATTCTTAGCAAGGTATCCCAAAGAACCTTACTTTCATACAACATTCATTTTGTATTCATCATTATAAACATGTAAACATCCTAAAAACAAGTCAATAAAGCCCTTAATTCAACCAATTATTGTTTAAACACTTGATACATAAAAAGCGCTTTTCAACCTATAAGTAGTTCATTGTCCAAAATTAGATTTCTCACTCTCAAACAAACCCCAAAACACTATAATTAATGAATTAATCATTTCCTCCATGATTCCATACATAATATCATGTTCCCCAAATTTTATTGTTCATGAATTATACTAAACCCTAGCAAAGCACAAATTCATAAAATTGGTTGGGAAAAACCAACTTACCATCAATTTCGTGCATGGCTTCCACCATAAAACTAGAAATCAGCCCCAAATCTTCAAGAACCCACCATGAATTGTAGCAAAACCAAGTTTCCATCTTCTTTCACCATCCAAGTGGCTAAAATCAAAGTTTAGATGCGTGCTAGGATGATTACATTGTTTTCTAGCAAAAAGGGGCAAGAAATTGGGGCATCAATGAGCTAGCGCAAGGGTTTGGGTATGAGAGAAGGGAGGAAGAAGATACGAATGAAAAATGGGTTGAAAAAGCCCTTAAAAAGTCAGACCACTAACTCACCAAATTGACCAGTGCCATGGCAGCAGATCCACTAGTTGCTAGGATGCTCCGCCTTCGTAGAGTGGCACCATGACTCCATATTTTGGTGTCACGGTGCCTGATCCTGTTGTCCCATTTTTTATCTCTTTTTGCTTTGTTTTTTCTCTACTTTGGTTCCTTACTTCTCATACTTTTTTTGCCATGATGTTTTTGCATAATAATGACATAAAGTGCATAATAATTTTGCCTCAAATAACTAGGAATCAAGTCGTATAACCATTCATATATACTTTTAATTTGCATAATTAGATTTAACTTTTGTGCAGTTCATCTATACTTGAATCATTTCATTTCAAAATTAAATTTCTTCACCTCAAATCATCACTATAATTAAATAAAGAAATTTTTTTCCCAATTTTGACACCTCAGGTGTTATAGTTAAACAGTGATTATTGGTTAATCAATTCAATTTTATCTTATTTCATTCATTGTGTTTATTGTAATTATTTAATTTATTAAATTGCTTGATCACCAATTTTATGAATTAAATTTATTGCATAAGACATGGTTATGATAGATCCTTATGTTAAACCATGTAAGAGCTCTTTTGAATGAATGAATAGATAGTTATGGTAGATAGCTTATTCTAAACTATTCTATTTAGTTCATGAAAGTTCTTTTGATCTTAATGGGTTTTCAACCTCAATTACACTACACACCATAGGTAATTGGATGGGAGAAAATACTTGATTTAAACTCACACGCCTAATAGTAATAATCATTTATTGGATATAACAAACCCAAGATAATGAATTGAATCCAATGTCCCAATGACATAGGATATTAATTAGTGAAATCGGATTCCTAGACTTTTCCAACCTATGAAATCTTATTTACATTACTCACTACTTTTGTTATCTTATTTAATCTTATAAGTGATTTACTTAGTTTCCACTTAATCTTTTTGATTTAGGATTGTCTTAGTTTCAGTAACTAGATTTAATTGAATTAGTTTGATCAATTCTCTATGGGATCGATCCTTGTTCTTGCACATTGTACTATTGTAGACCCGTGCACTTGTGAGGAATTAGAATTTAACCGTCACTTCTTAGCCACTAGTCTTACTTTATTTGTCACTATAGGTCCATTTTCATTGAGTTTATTCTTAAAAACCCATTTTGTTCCAATTAAATCAAAAATTGTTGGTCTAGGAACTAACTCCCATACTTTTTTCCTTCAAATTGATTTAGTTCCCATTGCATAACAATTATTTAGCTTTCATCACTAAGGGCTTGTTCAATGCAAATGGGCTCAATAATAGAAATAAAAGCAAAGTGTCCATAATCATTATACATGGATCTCTTAGTTTTCACATCATCATAGTTATTTCCAATTACTTGATCCCTAAGATGTGCATATATAAATCTCAAATTGGTAGGATGTTGAAAAGGAACATTACCTTCACTTACCTCTTTCTCTAAATTTTTTGAATTTGAATCTTGTACTTGTTTGGAAGATCCTTCCCTCCCTTAGTTTTTCAGTAGCTTCTTTATTTTCTTGGTTGTTTCTTCTACATCACATTTATCCTCCTTCCTTAGGAATAATCCAAATTCTTCAAAAGGAACATGCACTAATTCTCAATTACTTAAGTTCTGTCATTTAATACCTATATGTTTTTCTCTTTGATGAATAACCAAGAAAGATCGATTCATCACTCTTTGAAACATATTTACCAAGGTTATCCTTTCCATTATTTAAGACATAGTAGGTGCAACCAAATGAATAGAAGTAAGATATATTTGATTTCTTTCCTTTTCAGAGCTCATATGGAGTCTTCTTAAGAATGCCTTAATAGTTACTCGGTTAACCACATGGCAAGCTTGCGAACTAGTTCTCCCTATAACTTTTTGGATAATTTGATTTCATTAAGCATGGTTTGAGCCATTTCTTATATGGTTCTGTCTTTCATTTTTACAACCCCATTTCGTTATAGAGTTCTAGGTGCTGAGAAGCTATAGTAAATTCATTTATTTTCACAATACTCAATAAATTTTTGTTTCTAAATTCACCACCATGGTCACTTTTAATGGATAAGATAGAAATTTACTTCTCATTTTGCACAACTTTGGAAAATATAAAAAACATGTAAAATGTTTCATCCTTTCTTACTAAGAGGATTACCCTAGTAAATCTTCAGTTGTCATCTACCATAACATACATACATATATATATATATATTTCCACTAAGACTTAAAATGTTGGATGACACAAATAAATACATATGTAATACCTAAAGAGGCCTTGAAGTGGAGACTTCATTTTTAGGTACAAAAGATACCTTGGTCTATTTAGATATTTGGCAAGGTTTGCAAATTTTATCTTTGTCATATTTTAGCTTGGGAAAACCACTTGCTAAGTTCTTTTTCCATAAAGTTTTGATATTTAATATGTTAATATGCCCAAGCCTCTTATGCCACAACCATAGATCATTCAAAACAACAATCAAACATTTTCCAATAAGCTTGTCTAGGTATACTAAATGTACATTTTCTACTAAAAAGAATGTTATCATCTATATTAAACACATTACATATTAAAGCTTCAAACATGCCTTATGACCTTTATCACATAGTTGGCTAATACTCAATAGATTATGTTTAAGCCCGTCAATATATAGAAAATCTTCAATACATGCTTTAGACATACAATAAATTTTACCTTTCCCTTTGATAATCCCTTTGTCATTGTTCCTAAAAACCACTATGCCTCCATTAAATGACTCTAATTCTTTGAACAATTCTTTGTTACCTATCATGAGTCTTGAACACCCACTATCCAAGAACCATGTATTCCTTATAGTGGCTTTGAGGCTCACATGCAAGCACAAATAAATTTCTTCACTTCTTTGGTACCCAAACCTTGGATTCATGTGGGTTAGTAGAAAATATGTAGGAACCCATTGCCTCTTGGTTCCTAGAGGTCTCCAAGATTCTCTCTTAGGTCTCCATATTAACTTTGCACCTTTATCCACTTTCCTTTTTAATGTACGTAGATAAATTTTGTGTCCATTGTAGTTACAATAATGGTAAATTGGGTTTGAATTGCTTATAGTGGATCGACGGGTATAAAACCTAATAGAGTTCCCACCACTAGAACTTCTACTCTTTCCTATGATTTTTGAGTTTTCACTCTTCTCATTTGCTGAGTTTACAAAATTGGTAGCTTAGATAAGATCTTTGAACTCAAAGGTTGCTTCTCCAAACTAACACTTCCAAGTCCTTTTCTATTTTTTACAAGTCTATCCAATGTCATGTATCTAGTTACCTATTCTTTGGGTTAGAGAACTTTTCAATCACTTCTTACATATCTTTTTATCATTTTTCAACTAGGCGACTTCCTCTTCTAAGGTTTTAATTTTCTCTTTCAATTCTTAGTTTTCAATGATAGAGGATTCAAGTTCTTTCTTCCTAGTGCTAAACTTCTTACCAAGATTTTCAAACTCAATAAACAAGCAATAATAAGGAAATGAAAGTTCATCCATACGACCATAAGAAGCATAAATAATGTGGATAGTTTATCTCCATTTCCTCATGTACAACATGACATGAATTAGATTGGGCATGACTAGGAGCTTGCATAGTTTATGTAGAGTGTTGATGTAGCTCATTCACATTAAAAGAAAATTTAAAACAACTAAATTTATTTACTACTTTTTTTTTTCTCATTTAGTTCCAAATGATAGGTAGTATGATATTGTTTATTTCTAGTATAGTTTTAATTTCAAGAGTCATCATTTAAAGCTTATCTATGTAGGATGACTTTGCATGAAGCATGATGAGAATGTAAAATGTTATATTTTATTTCCTTAATAATTAGTATTTTACACTTATTTGATTCCTAAATACAGTCATTGTTCTTATATTTTGATTTAGGACACAAATGGAGTTGTTAGGATCAAAACAAGGCTAATTGGATGATTTTGAATAGCTTCAATGTCACTTCAGAGATATTTTTGGTATATGAGGAGACTGATTAAAAAAAGTATTAAACATATAATTTTAGATCTTCAAGTTATCTATCTAAAAAATCAAGAATCATATGATTTGGAGATTAAATTAGAAGTTATAGCCAATATACTACAACTGTTTTAGACTTCAAATTTGCAAAATATAATAAAGATGTCAATTGTATTCAATTTTGGAATAAGATATAGGCTTGTTTAGAAAATGTTATCAACATAAAAGTTGTATATCTTGAAATTATTTTTCTTAATTAATTAAGAAATATATAATTTTGATATCATATGAGAAAGAATGGAAAAAATAGTGGACACTACTTCTGAACATTGTAGACAACAAGTTTTGGATTCTTTGCCCAGAATTCAGAGCCGCAGCTCCAATGCATTTCTTAAGTGCAAAAACTTGATATTTTTGGTATTGTGTATTTTATACATAAAACCACTTAGGGAATCCATATGAAGTGAAAATTAACCCTAATTATGGTTATTTAAAGCGACTTTAACATAGAGAGATGGAATTTTGAAAAGCTTTTGGTGTAAGAAATTCATCTTCTCTTTTTTTTCTCTCTTTTTGTGTTTTCATGGCCCTGCATTGCTAAACTTTTATCCTTGGTTTAAGAAGATAGAAGCTTCAAAATCAACATACTATGAGATCTAATTTATTTTTATTATTCAATTTATGCTTTGAGTATTAAATATTCTTCTATGCTTATTTTCATGATTGTTGTGTTTAATTACTAGGAGGCCTACTAGTTTATTATTATTTGTAATCTATTGCTAGACTAGATATCAAATTCATAACTATTTGATCACTCTTATCTGCAAGGCAACTAGGGTTTACTAATTGACTGAATTAGAGATTATGAAATCTTAGGAGGAATATTTAACTAAATTAAATTCAAGTGCGTGTGCTTGTGTTCTTTAGCTTCACCAATCTCTACAAATCTTAAAGATGCTATTAGATCAAACCTCTAGTGCATGTCTAAGGTTGTTTAGTAGTTAGGGTTAATTGGATTGCATGTTTCTAATTAACTATGTTGAAGGAGAGATAGAAAAATATGTTCCAATAGTGAATATTTAAAGTATTAATTGATTTATACTTGCATTGATGATTAGTTATAAGATTCTGATTGTGGATGTTGACTTAAACCAAGGTTTGTTTCTCTGATTGATTTCTTTTAAAACTGTTATTTTCATTACACTAAACCCCCTCCCTCCCAACCCCCCCCCCCCCCTTCTCATTCACATAGCATAAAATTAGGCTAGATACTCTTTGTAGGATTGACACTTACTCGCACTACTATAGGTAATTTAATTGAAGTATAGGTTCTAAATTTGGTTGCCTATGACAGCATATCAAATTTTTTACACCATTGCTAGGGAGTAATTCTAGTTGATTTTTGTGTGCTTTAGTGACCTTTATATTGTTCTTAAATTTTTCTTCTTAAAACAAAAGATTTTTCCTTTTTTATATTTTAGGATTTATTATATTTTTTTTGATTGTTTATGATTGTTACTTGATCTACTAATCAAGGTGATTTGTAGCACCAGCCAAAAATAAAGAGAACTTTGCATAGGTTAAGGAGAGAAGTTTGGAGAATTTCTAAAGAAAACAAATTATTTTCTAGTCCTCTATTTGAATATAGCAACTCTAATTTAGAAAAGGAGGAAATCATGGCTAGAAATCAAACTTTGAAAGAACTTGCTACCCTTGATTTGAATTAACAACCCTCATGCATAATGTTTCCTACTTTAGATGCTACCATTAATTTTGAATTAAAATATAGACTAATACATCTCTTACCCACTTTTCATAGTCTTGAAGGTGAAGATCCCCACAAGCATTTAAAGGGGTTTCTTATGGTATGTATGAGGATGAAACCTAGGGTAACTAAAGAGCAAATTAAATTGAGGGCCTTTCCATTCTCCTTGAAGGATTTTGCTAAGGATTGACTCTATTATCTACCATCTGAGAGCATTACAATATGGAATGAGATGAAGAGGTTATTTTTGGAGAAATATTTCCTAACTTCAAGGAAAGTCAACATTCAGAAGGAAATTTATGGTGTGAGACAGCATAGTGGAGAATTCCTATATGAATATTAAAAGCGTTTCAAGAAATTATGTGCATGTTGCCCCCATCATTAGATTAGTGACCAACTACCCATCCAATATTTCTATGAGGGCCTTCTTCCCACTGAAAGGAGCATGATTGATGTTGCTAGTGGAGGAGCTTTGGAGGACAAAACTTCCTAAGCTGCAAGAAATTTGATGGCAAACATGGCAGCCAATTCACAATAATTGGCATTAGGCTTGACTCTCTATCAAGGCCTATTAATGAGATAAGTGTTTCCTCCCTTGAACAATAGATTGCAAGTCTAACTTCTCTTGTTTTTCAAATGGCTATAGGTAATATGCAAACGGCAAAAGCTTGTGAAATTTGTTAAGTGGTAGGGCATCTAATTGATATGTGCCCAACTCTTCAAGAAGAACCTATTGAGCAGGTGAACGCGATAGGTGGTTTTTCTAGATAACCACAAAATAATTATAATCCTTGTTCGAACACATACAACTTAAGATGGAGGGATCACCCCAATTTTAGCTATGGGAATCCATAAGTACATCAGCCTCTTACTCAAAATCGCCCAAGTTTCCACTAGTATCAACAACCATACCCACCCAGACAACAACAAGGATAAACTTCTAACTTTGGTATATCTTTAGAAGATATTGTCAAGTCTCTCACCACTAATACTTTGTAATTTCTACAAGAAATGAGAGCTAGCATTTAGAGTTTAGAGAACAAAGTAAGTCAAAATGCAACCACAATCAATTGGATAGACGCTCAAAGATCAGGGAAATTAACCTCTCAAACGATGGTGAACCCAAGAGTAAATGTAAGCGTAATTGTTTTGAGAAGTGGTAAAAGGTTGAGATTCTAGAAAAGGTAACTAATACACCAAAAAGCAAGAAGAGGAGAAAGGTTCTTTTGCAGGCAAGGACATTCCTAATGACAATGAAGTGACTCGACGTAAGTTTTCAGCTCTTTCTAAATACAAACCAGTACCTCATTTTCCTCAGGCTTTAGCAGAATCTCACAAAATTAAGAACTATAAAGGTTTCTATGAGACTTGTCATAAATGTGAGGTAAATATTTCCCTTTTTGATTTCATGAAACAAATACCTTATTATGCTAAATTTCTAAAATAATTGTGTACAAAAAAGAGGAAATAGAAACTTAAGGATGTGAAAAGGTTAGAGTAGGGGAGAATATTTATGCAATCATTCAAAGAAAACTCCCTACAAAGTGCAAAGATCTAGGTATATTTATTATCCCTTGCATGATAGGTAACACTAGACTTGAGAAGGCTATGTTAGATTTAAGAGCTTCCATTAATGTCCTATCATATTCTTTATATACTTCTTTAAAACTTAGACCTTTGAATAACACTAGTATTGTGATTCAGTTAGCTAATAGATCCAATGCATATCCCAAAGGTGTAGTCGAGGATGTTCTTGTGCAAGTCAATGATTTGCTTTTTCTGGTAATTTCTATGTGCAAGATATGGGAAATGGTGACCAAAATACTCCTATTTTGTTAGAAAGGCCATTCTTAAAGACATCCAAGACTAAGATAGATGTTCATAGTGGCACACTTACCATGGAATTTGATGATGAAATTGTCAAGTTTAACATTTATGATGCCATGAAATATCCTAATGATGATAATCGTGCTTCTATACTGATATGATTGATTCTTATGTACAACAAGTTTTTGAACTTGATGAAAAAGATGAATTGGAAGTTGTCATTAGTAAACATCTTGAGAAAGATAATGAGGTGTTACCTTTGAGTATTGATTTGCAGGAAACTGTTGCAGCATTGGATGACTTTCCAAAGTTACCAAAATCAGGTAATGATCCTTACATTGAATTACTAGTTTCTAACAAGAGCCTTTTACCATCTGTTTTGCAAGCATCTACTCCAGATTTAAAGCCTCTTCCCAGTCATCTCAAGCATGTGTTCCTTAGCGATGGAGGAAACTTACCAGTGATAATCTCTAGTACACTGCAAACACTGCAAGAAGAGAAACTTGTGCATGTTCTTAAGAAGCATAAAATGGTTATTGGTTGGATAAGTGTAGATATTTAAGGAATTGACCCATCAACATGCATGGTTTGTTATTTCTAGTTTATAATTGCTCCAGATTGAAGGAGGAAGCATTAAGTTGAGCCAATGACTATAAACAAATGTGCTACTTGGGAGGCAACTCAAGGGAACTTTGTATCTCTTTTTCTTATTTCCTTCTTATTTCTACATTTCTACTTTGGCTATTTTTGCATCTTCTTTGCATTTGACCTTACACTGGGGACAATGTAAGTTTTAAGTGTGGGGGAGGGGATTTAGTTTCATGTTATATTTTTGTTTTTATTTTTCTATTTAATTTTTTTTTTAGAGAGAGTTAGTTTTGCCCTATATTTTGGTGATTTCCTATGATTTGAGGCTGAGGATGTCATGAGAAAGATTCAAATAAGCTTGAAAATATCATAACATGATTGATTACACAATCTTGCAATTTGTAATTGCTCAATTTAGCTATTTTCTTTAATAATAGTGATGAAAAACTGGTGAGATTTTGAGCCTTTAAACTGACACATCTATATCAGTCTCAATTTTTTTCTCCATGAGAGATACTCTTCTATGGATTTGTTTCTCTAGAACTTGCCTTGATTCTCTTTGAGATCACATTGATACATGCATGCGTGAACATGATTAAGGCCTTC
>JAYJMB010071076.1:7045-24015 GCA_036873735.1 Pouteria campechiana | reverse complement strand
GTGGTGTTAGAAAATATCTTTTGACATGGTTTTGAGATGACTAAGAAGCTTATGCCAACAGGACCAGAATGCTGCCTTTTCATAATGAGATAGCATAAAATCCACAGAATTTTATTCAGTTTGACTGATTACTGCATGTTACTGCTAACTTGGAACTGTGAGGATATACATGGTTGTTTGCTTAGGGATTGGGTGCTGATTTCTACTGTAGGCTTGGCATATTCTAGACCATTTCAAGTATTATGGATGATACTGCCAATATGAGATGATTTTTTTTTTTATCTAAAAAAAGGCTTTGTCTGCTTTATTCAGTGGGACACTGCTGGGCAAGAGAGATTCAGGACAATTACAAGCAGCTACTACCGTGGTGCACATGGAATTATAGTGAGGATCATTTTCCTGGAATTTCACAAACTTTCCTCATCAGTAAAGTTTCTAGGGGGTTTGGGTTTCTTAGCTTGCGTTGCTTGCTTGTCAGGTGGTCTACGATGTTACAGACCAAGAAAGCTTCAACAACGTCAAACAATGGTTGAATGAGATTGACCGTTATGCCAGCGAGAATGTTAACAAGCTTCTAGTTGGAAACAAATGTGATCTCACTGACAAAAAAGTTGTCTCCTATGAGACAGCCAAGGTAATCTCACCTTTACATGAGCAATGTTTCAACTCAGAGTGAAATCTTATGTACATCTTCTTTAACTAGTTACCTGTTGATGAATATTTCTAGAGCACACATTGTTTAAAAGTATAAAAGGTGGTTCATGTGCTTGTTTAACTTATGTTCACAATTCATTATGAGCATTTTGTAAATTACGTTCATTTATTAACATCTTTGTCATCTGCGAAGGCATTTGCTGATGAAATTGGGATCCCCTTCATGGAGACCAGTGCGAAAAATGCAACTAATGTGGAGCAAGCCTTCATGGCAATGGCTGCAGAGATAAAGAACAGGTATGGTTGTCTAATACTAGGTGACGGCTGTGGTTACAATTTTATGGTCATACTTACCATGAAGCTGTTTTTCATGCTCAACCTTTTGAGAATTTCAGGATGGCAAGTCAGCCGAGTATGAACAACGCTAGGCCACCGACCGTGCAAATCCGTGGTCAACCTGTAGCGCAGAAGACAGGCTGCTGCTCTTCTTCTTAATGGGAGGCAGTAGTGGATGTGTTTGTTCCAGTGGCGGTCCCATTTACCTGTGTAAACTAGCTCTTCTATGTGGATTCAAAGACCATGTCTTGTCACAATGTTTGCACCTCTCACTCCGTTCGGAAAATCCTTATTGTTGAAATTTCATTCTTTTCTCAATGATTTAAGCCTGTAGAAATCAGGAATCATGGTATTACTTGAATTCCGTAAATGCTTTGAACTCGTAGCTGTTGCACTCTTGGGATTTGATTCTTTAAATGGTTGTCGTGTATGTAATATCCGATTCTTCACACCGGAGAGCGATTGCCATGCATGCAGCTTTAATGCCGGAATCTCGTCATATCACCGTTACCCCTGTCGATGTGGTAAATAAAACTGGTACTGGGGTGAATTGATATTTCACCGTGGTTGATGCCCTGGCTTGGGATCCAAATGCAAATAGATTTTCTCTCTCTGCTTGCTAAGTATTTTAACTAACTACGAAAATGCTTTGTTTAGGGCCAACAATGGTGTATATGTGAAAGAATAAGACTTAAAGATGTAAAAAATCATCTCATTGGGAGATTTAATAGGGGTTACAAGTCGGTAGAATATTTTCATATGGGACGAATTTCCTATTCCATTTGAAGTCTTTAATCGAGTTATTTTTAAATTTTAATTGCTTAGCATAGCCAATGAATTAAATTTTACAAATGCCCCATGGGCTCCAGATGGAAACATTTTTACTGTTAGTGTTAAAAATATATCCACATGAACGCTTATCAATGTCATGCAATTTGCAGTTGTCCCAGATGTTTTAGGGAGACAACTATGAACATTATAAGCTCTTTATTTGGAGCATGCATTGCAGCAGACTTGCAGTTGTGTCATAATGCGCACTGGCAAGGATGCAATGCTTCTCCTGATGTTATTCCGAACTACTAGAGCGGATTCAGATATTTTCAGTGCACTCTTATCATCACCTTGCAGATCGGTTACACTTTCTGCCTCACATGCCCTGTACAACCGTGCAAATTCTCTCCTGACATGCTTGATAAGCCTTCGTAACCCCAAAATTTCATTGTGGGGTTAATCAAACCCACAAATGGATAAATAATTAAAGGGAAAGGTGCTGACATGTAAGAACGGCTCCTTGCGTACAACTCGTGTCACAAGACTGCCGTTTACTTGCCACCTGCGAACTGAATTTTGCTAACATAAACTGCAATTTAGAACATGCATCATGCTTCCCATATAGCAAAATTTCCAGAGCTGCCTCTACCCTTAAACGTGTAATCCAAATAAGAAACAGGCTCGAGAAGCTGCCTGCTGCCCTATTGACTTAGTAAGACCTACATATACAACTAAAAGATTTCAATGGTTCGAGATCTCTTTTTCATTCAGGACCCCTAATTATTCTGGTGGATCCTGCCACTCCCCTGCCACTCGACAAAATGGAAATTAGGAAAAACCCAATCGTGAACAAAAACTATAGCTGCAGTCAAAGCTCAGTTGGCACCTAAGATTGGGAACTGTCCACGATCTTCAATTGAGGGAGCTCTCACATTGCCCATCATGTTGCTTCCACCAAACCTGCCTCGAAAGCCATGGTCTCCATGGCCCCGACCACGACCCCCATAATACCTTGACCCTTCTGCAGGTTTCAAGAAATCATTTATGCTGACTGCCTGCCAAGGAAACTACATATAAGAAGAGTTGACAAGCACCTTTTTTGTATCTGAGTTAACCAATGAATGAAAATTGAAGGAAACAGCATTTCAAGAATGCACGGTTCATATTGTTTTGACCATTTTAAATACCATGCCCTAGGACTTAACCAAATAAATGCTTCAGATAGGTTCCAGAAACACCCATGAATTGCCTCTGTAAGTCTACAAATGAGCATGCATCTTTTTCGGCACATTCATATATCAAAGTAGGGTTCCTTGCTTGCTGGAAGAGCTGATTAATTATAGATAACAAGCTGTGCCCTAACAACAATCTTAAAGCTCCTGGTTCAGAGGAGTTTTCATCAGCAATGTAACATGGGGCAAGACAGTTGAAAAAAAGAGGCCACCAATCAAAAGAGACGACAGCCATGTCATGAACAAGTGGCTAGGTTCATGATTCTCTGGCACTTCTCAGGGATGCTTCAGCCATCTCATTCAGTTTGAAAATTGATTCATCAACTCAATATAAAGAAAGAGACTCCCACCTTTTTTGCTCTCTCTTCCTTGTCAGCACTCTCCTTCCGCTTATCTTTGTCAGAACCCTAATGAAACATCAAACAGGAAGGCATCTCAGGATATGGTTCACATACTACCAACTCAAGAAAGTCATACTCTGAAATTTTACCAATTTAATGAAGACATCATCATTGTCCTTCTTAGGGGAAAGTGGTTTCATGGATTTGAATTCCTTTGGGTCTACCTTCCTTTCCTCTGTTGTCAATGCTTTTAATGCCTTCCTCTTCTCCTCCCGTAATTTCTCATACTCATCCAGAGTCATCTCCTACAACATGAAAAATGACAACATCCAAAAATCAATGCCCATGGTTGAAATATCATGACAACAACAAACTTCAAATTTCATTATCGGGATATCCTTGGGGTAAATTAGTTTTCCTCCAAAGACTTGACATATGCAAACAGATAAACCTCTGAAACCAAACACAGGTAAATAATCAATTAATGAAAAGTTAGATAAGAAATGAGGAATGGTGTAACAGGATCCATGTAGCTGACCCACCTAAACAGCTTTTGATGATGATAGCTGTTAAGCATTTGAGTAAAAACCTCGGTTGGCATTTCAAGTAGAAATCCTAATAAGTCCTCATGATATGAGCATCAAGTAAACAGCTAGCTCTTTTATGAAGAAAATGGAGCTTCCAATAGAATCGAACTCTGCTTAGATGTCACAAAATGGAAATGCACTGTCATGTATACCAACCAACTCTTTATCATCATATAACAAATAAGAACATAGGGTTGTCATTTTTTAATTCTTTCAGCAATACAGTCATTTTAGTGGAGAGGAAACATGATCACAACACCAAAAAAGAAGTAACATCAGCTACTTAGGAACTCGTGTTATGTTTTTCACATCTTTAATTGGAATATTTGACATTCTTCTGATTCATAAAGCATTTCAAGAACTCAAGACCAATGAATGCATTATTGATATTATCGTCGATAATATCGTTTCAGGGGCTGACTGATAAAAATTAACGCTTGAAATCAATTTTATCTACGTCTTACAGTGTTTATCGATTATATCGACGATATTATCGACAATATCGTCAATTTATCGATAATCTGGGATAAATTGCCAATAATATCTGTAAGCAAACTAATATTATCAATCGGGCCTATGTAGAATTCCAATTCGGACGTTGTGAGTCTCCTAGCAACATTTGTGGCAATTTTTTCCTTTTGGAATCACTTCAACGTTTTAACAGCTAAATCAAAAACTCCATTTGCGTTTTTTGGTGAGAACAACCGCATTTAGAAGATCAAAAAGAGATTCTTAGGGTCTGATATGTGAAGGCTGTGAAGGTATAAAATGCATGATTTTTGTAATTTTTTCTTATTTTTTCTGTTCGAAATCACTTGCATCAAAATCAAAACTCCATTTGTGATTTAGGCATCAAAATCTATCCGATTTGTGGAGATTGGGGATGAATACGCGATTAGGGAAAAATCCCCAAATCGTTTGATTCATCCCAAATTAATCAATGTTTATACATGAAAGCATAGATTAGATGTTAGATATGCTGAAAAAAGTAATTTTCAGCAAAAAAAAATATTTACTTATTTTTTGAAAAATTACGAATTTTGGAGGAAAAGTCTAAAATGTTATTTCTTTACAAAAGCAATGTTTAGATCATGATAAAAGCTCTAGACCTAGCTATTTTAAGCAATAATTTTTATGTACATATGTAGACAGATTTTTTATTTTTTATTTTTTTATTTTAATATTAATTATAAATTTTATTAAATAGATAAAAATAAATTTATATATGTTGTGTTAATTCACAAGTAGTATCATAGCATTATAAATATAACTAAAAAAATATCTGCGATAATTTCTTATTTATTTTGGATTTTAAATAATTATGAAAAATATTTTTTTCTAAAATTTGTAAATATGTTTCTTGATTGGTTTTGAATGTGCAGAGTCCTTTTTAGACATTGTTGGATGCATACAATGTAAAGATTTGCATGTTCAAAAGTGTTCAAGTCTTGAAAATGTTAATATTGTATTGTGTGGATAAAAAAAATCAATTTGTTTTAATTTGATATGTTTCAATTTAAAATTTGAAGATGTCAACAGACAAGTGATAGAGGGAGCAAAAGAAAGATCAAGCCTAATGATTTTGCATGGAAACATGGGAAACCGGTTTCAAACAACCTATTTGAAGCTGAATGTAACTATTACAAGCAAGTTATGAAGTTGAGGAGGATCACAAGACTGTGGCAACACTTAGCTTGGAGTAGTCCAAATGTTAGGAATTGTCCTAAGGTACCTAAGAAGGTATGGGCACTTATGAAGGAGGCTATTTAGTCGAGTACTACTACTAGAAGAGCTCGGCGGTAGAAGGAGAAAGAAATTGCAGCAGATTTGGGTAGTTATGATATTGATGACGATGAGGGAGTAGATGAGGCGGGCTATGGAAGCTAGCAAGGCGGAGCAATAGGCTAAAGAGGAGTCGATTAGGTTGGAGAGGGGTAGACCTAGTTTCCATGGTTTTACAAGAGAAGTTAATAGGGGAAGTATGCAAGAGGGATTGGATGAAGAAGGGAGACATAAGGGAGGACTAAAGAAGTTTTTGAGTCGTACATCCTCTATGAGAAGATTACAACCAAAGTTGTATGAACAGGCTAGTGGGCTGCGAAAGAAGATGACTTAGATGTACATGAAGGGTAGAGCTAGTGTAAATAATCTTGGAACTCATGTCTCTAGATTCTTTATTTATAGTGTTGTTCCTCTACACTTGGCAGATACTATAGCTTTCAAGAATACGGTCGATGCTGCACAAACAGAAAGAGAAGGTGTCCCACCTCCTTCAGCGCACCAAATCGAGGGAACATATCTTGATCAAAAGAGGACATTAAAGATTGAATTAAAGGAATGACTCATACATGGAAAACATATAAGTTGTCTGTGATGTATGATGGGTGGACCAGCCCTACAAAGCTCAATATCATCAACTTCATGTTGTATTGTAGAGGCACTACGGTGTTCTGTAAGTCTGTGAATGCATCTAAGCATATCAAAGACACAACTTATATTCAAAAGATTATTGAGAAGCAGACTGAATTCTCCGGCTCAAGTTTTCATGTGGTACAAATTATCACAAATAATGGGACTGCATTTAAGAAGGCCGAAAAAACTCTAGAAAAGAAACTACCTTCGTATTGGACTCTTTGTGCGGCGCACTGTATTGATCTCATCTTGAAGGATATTGGTCGACAACCAAGTGTTCGTAGTGTGATAAAGAATGGTTAACAAATTACCAAATTTATCTACAAGCACAGTTAGGTGAAGGCATTTTTTCATGAGGCATCTGATTAAAGTTAGGAGATTGTACGTCCAAGCAAGACCCAATTTGCTACAAATTATATTGCATTGGATAGTCTATGGAATATTAGGCAAGTACTTAATACAACATTCAACACTGATATGTGGCATGATTCAAGATATGCACACACTAGGAAAGGAATGAAGGTGAAGAGGACCGTTATGACAGCATCCTTTTGGGATCAAGTACAATCGGTGTTGTGCATTCTAAAACCCATATATAGTCTTAAGAGTGGTTGGTAATAAGACTTATCCTAATATAGGTTCTTTGTATGAGGCATTTCAATTTATGAAGGAGTCTATACAAAAAAATGTGAGAGGCGAGCAGTGGGTGATTGCCATTATAGAAGATCGCTAGAAGAACATGCTCCGTCGTCCATTATGCAGTTGGTGAGTTTTGTCATAAGAAATACAATCTTATTATTGCAATCTTCTCTTATGTATCTTCTTATGTATGAATTGCAAGTATGGAGTTAAATGGGGCGGTGTTTCAAGTCTTTGAGAAGTTATTTCCCAATCAACTAAATACAGGTGACTTTGGAATCGAGGTAAATTACTTATGTTATTCACTGAATATACTTCATTATCTTATTTAGTATGATAACTAAAAAAAAATTGATCCTTTTAAAGGTTTCAACAGTTGATGGCTTTCTATGAAGTACAGGGAATGTTTGGAAAGGCAGTGGCTGTTCAATCAAGATCACGAGGATTACCCCGTATGTAACTGTTTTCAAACCTCATAACATTTTACACTTGAATATTTATGTATTATTTACAAATACTAATACATTGATTATAAGCAAATGGTGGAACATAAATGACATGAAGACCCCAACAATTAGGCTACTAGCAATGTGAATTCTAAGTCAAACGGTATCTTCATCGCCATGTAAGTGAAACTGGAGTACATTCTCCCTCATCCATATCCAGAGAAGAAATAGGCTAGGATATGAAAAGCTCAAGAAGCTTGTTTTCTATTATCATAATATGAGGCTACGAGAGGGGATACTGCGAGAGAAAAATAAGGAGCCCAATGACCCTCTAGATCTTATGATGATTGGGTAGCATGCACACATGGAGGAGACTGATACCAGGGAAGATCCATTGTATGAATAGCTACGATCAGAAGATCTAGATGGACAAAATAAACAGCCATTGGAAGCTACTACCCAAGAAGCCAGTGCACAGGATGTGGGTGTAGAAGAGGTGCTACATCAAGAGCGGACCCCAGAAGAGGTATTTGATCCATTATCTAGATCTTAGACCCAGTCGATTGCTAAGGGAGCCTCACAGATGTCTCAGCAAGCCTTGGGTACTTTTTCGTTAAGAACAAAGAGCGACGACGATGATACTGCTGGTTGTAGTGGTGGTGATAAGAATGGTGGTAGCATTGGTGGATATGTTTCATCATACCCACAGAGTCAAAGGCAATTTAGCCAATTTACTTGTGAGGAGAGGTATACGCATGTTACACAAGATGAGGATCATAGTGCACGCTCTTCAATCCAACGATATGAGATAAGGTTTGGAACTAGAAAGGGCAAAGAGTCAATTGAGGATAACACACTTACAAGTAGCATGACATCCGTGAATTTAAGTGGCAGTAGAGATGAGTCTTCCTATGGGCCAGATGGTTTATCATTTTCATATCCATATGAATGGTCAGATGATTCTGGATGCAATTACTACAATCTATCGTATCAGACCTCTTCACAGTCATCTCAGCTCAACTCGGCATCATATTACATCCAATCATATGGGTATACCTCATTAGATTACCCAGTCAGTGGAGTAGATTCATCGGCTTCGTATTCCCTTTTTAGCTTTCCTTTTCTATATGAGTCTACACGTCAACTAGATGATGATGAACTTGAGGAACCTGTATGACACTTCACTTAGTATTAAGGAAAGAATTGGTATTTAGTTTTAATTTTCAAAACACTTGCCATGTATTTTTTTTTATGTGTGACTTAGTATGGGAGATATAATGTTTAATATAATGTTTTTTTTTACTAAGGTTTACACTCCTTTTGTCAGCCTATATGTATTTCTCATGTGCGCATTCATTCTGTAATGGTAGCTTTTTTAATCCAATTTTTTGCCTGAATTGTGTGTTTATATTATCATAATTTATTACAAAGTTTTATTGAAAATCTTTCAAATTTTCTCTATTTTTCTAAATTTTTTCTATTTTACCGATAAAGTTCCCCTCCAAAAAAATAATATCTCCGATAAAAACGATAATATATTTTTTTCAGGTCACCGATAAATAGGTATTTATCAATAATACGAACACTGCTCAAGACATGAAAATTCTTCATCAACAATGCAAGAAAAAATTTGACGCATCTTCATCCAATGGAAATGGAATGAAAACTCAAACAACTGTTTTAAGAACCAAATTACAAATTGAGCCATTAGTTGGAACCATTTTGAAGTGAACAATGTTTTACACAATCATAATAATGACAATGATGAAAAAGAAATTTTAAAAAAGATGTATAGATGAAAAATACAAATTGTGAAGAACCGCTTTTTCCAAGATTCAAAACATCACTCAAGGATGCAATTGGCAAGAGGTAGAAATGAGGACATTACCCTACCCTCACCTATGGTAACAATCATACTTTTTCTTCATCATTATTTATAATTTTCATCATTACTTCTCATCTATTTTGTCTTTATTTACATTATGACTACTAATCATCCCTTATCTTGCAGGTTTGCAAAAGACATTAAATAAATTTTTTTCTTTCTTATAGGATCCTGAAATATGAGCATGGCCTTAAACTTCACAAACCACTCTTCTGATAAGTATGCAGAATATGCTACTGCACCACCATTAATCAAGTCAGTGCCCCTCAGCAGTTTCCTATTAGTTCAAATGGAATAGGGCTTTCCTTTGGCAATTTGAGATACTATCATGGCTGTTCGTTCAAAATTGATGGAAGAGAATACAGTTTAAAGGCTTGGTGAACCCAGCTCCCCTGAATCAACTCACATTTGCCTCAATTTGAATGATCCAAGTCATTGGGGCCCACTGGGGTTAAGTCATCCAAGTGCTTGGTGCCCAAACTGGAAAAAGATCCAAAAACGAGTTAATCTGTACTAATTGATCTTTTGACAGAAAACAATGCAAAAAGTGGACTAGGACAACTTCCGCTGACATTTTGCTGTCAACACATTCTTAAAAAGCACCCAATCAATATAAACAATAACCGATAAATGTAACTCAACATAAAGTGCACACCTTGACAACCCTGAGATCTTCAATGCGATGAAAATTACCAAATGTGAATATTTTCCCCTCTAATTCAACTTACGAAGGTGCCATAAAGTGCAATGATAGGAACAAAACTACCATGTGCAGTGTTATCAGAACCAGACTGGACTGGCCGGTTGAATCAGTTATGACCGTGAACTAGTCAATTGACTGGTTCGATCTCGACCAGTTTGGTTCAATAGTAATTTTTTTAATTTTAATATTATTAATATAATAAAGGATGAATTGAGGTGACATAGTATTATAACAAAAGATCTATATATTTAGACTAATATCTATGGTTTAGATTTTTCAAATTCATATTTTATATGTATGTAAATATTTTAAATTTTCAAAAAAAAAAAAAAAGGTTCATCTGGTCGAACCATGAACCAGACGCCTGACTGTTTCTGATAACACTGATCATGTAAACAGGTCTTATGGGGTTAGTTGGGGATAGCGAAAACTACTGCCAATTACTGCCATGACCCCCAACATGCAGCATGATTACAAAATGCATGCATGCATGGAGCCTGACGAGATACCCTTGCATATTGAGATATATTTAAGTGCTGTCAACTATAATGAAAATACATCGAGGCAAGGCAAAGAAAGAATCAAAGAAAGAGCAAGAATTATTTACAATAATCAGTCTTCAATGAAAAAAAGGAACATTTGTTATGCTGTCACTGATATATTGATTATTGTAGGAACCACCTTAAGAAATTGAACAACAGCATTTTTCTAAACCATCATTATCACACTATGCATCACACCCTCATTATATGGATACATTACAAGAAACATTTGCAAATATCACATACATATCAAATTGTAACAGAAGAAACATTAAAGGAGACCCATGGAAAATAGGGTTTTTAGTGAAACTTGAGGACTGAAAGTGCAACACAAAATTATATACACTGGAGCAGAGAAGGAAGGAACCCAGTAGGATTAATGGAATCTACCTTGTCTTCAGGTTCTTTCCCTTCTGGCTCGTTGGCAGTGACCTCCTTGTCAGCACCAGCAGAGTCCTCACCTGGCTGATTCTCAGGGCTTTTATCATTTGCATTCACAGATTCTTCAGTTACCCTAAACAAGCAAATCAATTCAATAGACAATTTTAATCTAATAATCCAATAAATCATCAAAAGCAATCTGGATGTTACTATGCCACAAAAAATGCTGAACTCAACTACAATGATCAATTACACGTATAGAGGAAATGACCAGAATCATCCCTTGGTTACATCTCTATGCATTTTATGTTGGACCTGGTAACAATCTGAACTGCTATTTGAGACAGTAGCAAATTCTAGTAGTTTATTTGATTAATTGAACTTGAGTCACATTGGCCTCAAAGTATTCCCCTAAATAGCATGGACAGAACTAGAATATAATCAGACTAGAATATAATCAGTTGATGAGATTTCCACAGAATGACTGAGGCTCATAGAGCAGAAACACTCACTGAGCAATGTCATCAGTTAGAGTTCCCCAATTCCCACGACCAGCACCATCACGTTTAATCCAATTCCTGCATATAATTAGAATTCAGGAATAAAATATGGAGCAGACTCCAATAAAAGCACAAAGCATTAGATTGATGCATTCTTCATGGAACAAAGCCAGACACTTAGGGCCACATAAATTTACCCGCGTTCAATTCCACTGTGGCGGTCAAACTGCCTCTGCAATTGATCACTTTCCTGCACCTCTCCATTACTGAAACCACCACGACGGACACTGCAGAAGGAACCACGAGATCCACCATATGAACCACGCCCTCTTTCTGGACGCTTCACAGAATCTTCATCTTCAGCAGCAGTATAAGCAAATTCATTATTAAATGAATTCTCATTATTGCTGGAATCTTGATAAAACCCAGTGCCACGTCCACGACCAGAGCCACGGCTGGCTCCTCGCCCAGAACCCACCTCATTCTTTGCTTCCCTCACTATTCACAAAAAAATCCAAAATCAAGATTGAGTAAACATACATTTGAAAGGAAATGATAAGAGAACAGACCAAAACATTAAAAAGGAACAAAGTTTCACAGACTCACCAAACAAATCACAGAAAATGTATGGGCAAAACCAACAAGAAAACACATTATATGATGAAAACATATAAACATTGTTATGCCTTCTTCATACTATCTGGCAAAATAATGAAATCAGAGTAAACTTAAAGAGGAAAATTCAGTCAGTCGATATGCCTCTCCCTCTCAGTAATAATTTCTATCAGCTTCTTTCCAACACAATATTATTTCTAGGCAACTAGTTCTGAATATCAATTTCTATCAACTCCTCCCAATCCAAAGCAAAGACAAACAACCATACTAACAAATGAGGTACATATGACCTCGTGGGTCACTGCAAATCAGACCAAGTCATGGACCCATAGCCCATTGCCACCAGAAAAAACACACGTATGTACAGCTGAGGAATCAGACTAGCAAGACAATGGCCCTCCTATGGATGGCTCATTGCCCAAAAAACATATCAATCAAACAAACAACAACACCGTCAGATGATCAAAAGCCTCCATACACTTTCAGCTCGCCGCTTGCCAAACATATGGAAGACTGCATTCTTGCATGCAAGTATGCATATGATACACAAAACTTACAAACACGTGCATATGAATCATACGAAAAAATGCAAAATACAAGCATCCGCGAAATCTTAACTTCCCGTTACGCAATTAAATCACCATGCCAACTACGGCTGAAATGAAATGAAACAAAGACCTAGCAACAATCAAAAGACAGTGTACATGAAATGAAGCATAGAGAGAGAGAGGAAGAATACCAGCTTGGGCAGGAGGGAGTGGCTTGGATGGCAGTTTGGCCTGAGTAGGCTGGAGAGGAGCCTTCTTGGCCGGAGCTGCCGCTTTCTTAGCCGACGCTGCGTCTTTTTGCTGCTGCTGCTGAGCAGCGACGATCAGCTGCAACGGATCGTCGTTGTCGTTGTCTCCCAACAGATCGAAAGGGTTGGCAGTCGCCATTTCGAGAAACGGAGGTGTTGAATGGAAAAATCCTCAACTCCAATGCGATTCAAGTAGAATCAGCGAATCAAACCCTAGTTCATCTTCGCTAAAGCACAGAAAAACCGTTGGTCCGAAAAGCTTAGAAAGTGAGCATGGCGACAGAGGAAAACGAGCTGCTAAAACCTAGCATCTTCCGCTACTCAATTTTGTTGTTTCCCGCGGCTCGAGCATCGTTCTAATGATACGCTGGAGTGCTGTTTGCCATATCCTTCTGCAAAAATTTCCAATTCCTGGGGAGAAGCGGCTGAAAATTGGAAATTCATGGTAGGGCGCAAACAATGTATGTTAGGACTGAAATATATGTGTGAGAGGGAGCGTATAGAGGTTTAGTTGAGTTTGAATGTTTTATGGAGTGAGATTTTAGGACTTCTACTGGTATGTATGGACTGGTTAGTGTGGATCTCTAAGACATTAGACATGAAGTTAGAAGCTAGATATTGATTAGGTGGCATGGCTTACATAGCTCAATTTTTATGGGACTGAATCTTTGTTTGATTGGGCTTAATTTTTGAGGAATATGACTTATTTGTTTAAAATAAACCACATCCAACTCTCACTGCGTAAAAACACATTTTCTGTTGAGTGCACAAACATAAAAGGCCCAAGCCTAGTCAAGGTGGGCTTGAAACTAGTTGGGACAGTTGCAAGGATTTAGGCATTTTCTTTCAGGTTCCCACCCTGGCTGCTCATACCATCTCCTCGTCAAAAGAATTGGGCCTACTCTCATCAGCTCTAACCGAATATCTAAGCCTAATGAATGCAAGTTTTGCATTTCTGTGTTATTGCAGCAGAACTTGCAGAACAGTGGCAACTCAATTTGCTGGCAAATAGTAATGTTTTAAAAACTGGACCTGTGATTGAACCGGATGCCAGTAAGGCATCCGGTTCACAGTCCAATTGGTTGAACTAATCTTTCTTTTTGAAAAATTAAAAAAATAATATGACATATTTTAAAAAAATCTAAATCATAGATCTTAATTTAAATATATAGATCCTTTGTATAATAATATTCTATTTAAATTTATCTTTTTATTCTATTAAAAAATTTAAATAACTTTTTTTACTATTGAACATTAAACTGAGTCAGACCAGACCGATCAACTGACCGGTTTACGGTTGAACCGGACCAATCAGGTTTTGAAAACACTGGCTAACAGCATACAAGGAAAAGATAAAAAGAAAAGGAGGAGTAGAAGGAGAAGGAATGCCTTAGGGTGCGTGTTCAAAAGAGGGAAAGAGGAGGGGGGGAAAATATGAAAAAATAAGAAAAATGATATAATGTAATAAGGACTAATAGTTAGAAATAAAGTAAATAAAGATAAAAAAAATTAAATTTTTATACATAAAAAATAAAAAATATTGATTAAAAATATTAGTAATAATAAAGAAAAGTAGGATTTTTAAGTAACTAATATATCAAATCATATAAAAAAATTATGAAAAAGGCCTTTTTCTTGTTACCAAACACATTCTAAGGGAAAAGAAAGCAAACCTCTTGTGTAGATGAAAACCATCTTTTTGATAGACTTAGGAAACTAGTCAAATAATTAGTAATATCAGATCACTCTGATGGGCTAGACGGCGTTTCTCGGTGGATAGCTGGATATTTTTAGTTTAAGAAGAGGCTGCTTTGCCTGAGATGTGCAATGCACAGTGGCCACTGCTGATGAACAGAAGGAGAAAGGAAAAAGATGAAACCAGAGAGCACTGCCTCGGCCACCATTATTTTATCATCAGGATTCACCTGATGTGGGCAACTGCACGTTTGGGTGAGCGACAAGGTTGGAGAAATTCAAGAGGTTTTAATGAATTATTGGACCTTTACGGTGCTGGAATTTGTGCCCTGACCAATAAGCAAATACGGTAGCATGTCAATCAGACAGATCGAATCATTGAACTGGTCTTCAAGCAAGACAAATGCACTCTGCCCAATAGATTAATCAGGAATTATTAATCCCTGCCAAAGGAGTTCAGTGATCCAGATCCTCAGTCTGTTGGGTCCATGGTCCAATGCCAGATCTCCAAATTGGGACAGCCTCATCACCAAGCATGAGTTTATTTTCCCCCCTCACTTGAAATTGGACAGTTCCAAGTATTCTCATTTATAAGAATGGACTCGAATCTAAACCAAGGTGAATATTTTTAGGTTTTTATGTGTCTGTTTTTTGCAAGATCTAGTGGGCCTATTCAAGTGACTTGGGCTTGAGTGAGCCAATATTGCTAAAGCTCATTGGAACGTGATGCTCCAGTTAGGGATTTAATTGAAGATTTCAGAGTTGAGATGGAGGAGCCATGATGTAAATTCTAAGGTTTCCAAGAAAGAAGAGAGAGGTTAGGAGCATTTGTTGATTTGGGGATGTATGTAAGACATTTTGAGTGCATCTCAATCAACTATATTTGACAGTAGGAGATTTGACTTTTTTCTCCATAGTTTTTTTCTTCTGTATTAAAGAGTGTTCCACATAAATCTTGTGCTTTCTTGTGTGTGATTGTTTATATCTTTATTTTTGTGTGATTGATCTTGTGTATGTCATCCATGATCCGAGAATTAGTATCCATGCTTGCACAACAAGCATCACCACCAAGCATGAGCCGTTTTTACCCCCTCACTTGAAATTGGACAGTTGAAGTATTTTGTACTTACAACAACAGACTCGAATGATTTAGTATTTAAAGAAGAGACGAAGAGAATGTTAAAAAGCATCAGTTCGGCTAAGCCCCAGATTCAGCTTTGAATAGAATATTTCCCAAGATCTGAGCAAGCCATGACCAGATCAAATAAGTGGTGGATTTTGGTGCATCGATCCAAGATAGTGAAGGACAGATGGATTCCAGCTTTAGACTATGGATTGGAACTGCAGAGAAACAGGTTAGGCTTCTAGTTGAGTATTCAGATGATTATCCATCCCAGAACAAATGTGCTGATTCCAGTAGCCAATTTGCAAGTGATGGAGACTCAGGAACACTGTATATCATCTGGCAAGATCACATGCCTATTGCTAGAATTGGTGGCAATGAAGAGATTGCAGTTATTCATTCATCTGAGTTTTAGATGTTTTACCGCGTGACAGGGCTTTTTGGAGCATTTACACCTTTTCTGGCTTTTCTTCCTAAGCCAAGCATGCCGTCTAATGGTCTGAAATTCGTCATTTGGCCCAGCTTATCTTTACAGTGTTTCTTTAGATTTGGCCCAATGGTCTTAAAATGACAGCGACCCAATTTGGATAAGTTGAAAATTAGGGTGCAAATCATGTTGATGTCAACCTAATTTTAATCCAAATTACAACAACTTAACTCAAATCAAACCATAAATCATTTTCTAAAATCTTAATCTAAACAAAACCAATTTTATAAAATTTTGGGTTGGAGTTGAGTTGAAAATGGATTGACAATTCTGGTGACAATTTGGATTGACAATTCCTATGGATGTATTATACCATTTAAAATGCAATTTATGAATGTTAGTTCATCAAATACATTGATTATATAAATAATCAACCATGAAACATTAAAGTGAGATCCATGTAATTATCATTTTCATTTAAATAACATGAAATATAGTACTATTTATATTATGGTGCACTTAAAGAAAATTGAATCATGCACTTAAAGAAAATTGAATCATACTTTTTCATTTAATCTTTTGTGGCCTCGCCAAGAAATTTACTGATCATATTTTTAATATTCTTATTATTTTTATATCATGGCCATTTAAAAAAAACACATATTTCTTTTTTTTATTACTCAATTGTATAGCTAGCATAAAAAAATTATACTATTCATTCTTTTATTTTTTTTTTCTATATGCTAATATTGTGATACATCATACATCTATACTTTTTGAGTTGTTTAAGTTATCAAAGGATAATTCGATTTGAGTTATTTTGAAACCAAAATTAAACCATACTACACTTTGGTTCTAGTTGAAAACGAATTCCATAATCTAAAT
>JAYJMB010071065.1:0-24015 GCA_036873735.1 Pouteria campechiana | reverse complement strand
AGGAGAAGCTGGGCGAGAGCAGCGGCGACAGAGCACATTTGCCGGATGGGCCATACCCAGAGCATGCAAATGAAGTAAATCCGACGAACTAGCATTCGCGATGCGCTCGAGAGAGCTATTCTGCTTCTTCGCCTTCCAACCGCGGATTGTTTCGCTTGAGGATTCTGACGGAGAGGCCTTAATAAGGAGTCCAAATCTGCAATGCATACAGATTGTAGTGCCAAAGAAGCTGTTCTGTGGTAGGTGAGTCATGAATGCAGGGCCATTATCTTGGCGTGACCTGTATTAAATGGAAATAGGTCGTGCATGTTTTATTCGTTTCGTGGATTAAGGCAGGAGGTCAATGCAATTGCAGACCATGGGCGGAATATTTCCTCTTCTTCCCCCCTCTTTTCCTTTCGCTTTGATGCATATCATTTTGTCCCAACGGACTAATCCTGAAGTTCCTTTGCATGTCTTTCATTCCACGTATATTTTTAAGACAATTTTTGCGGCGGGAAGTACATACAGACTTCGATTATTATTCCGTAGAGTTCGCGGCCGACCGATTGGAGATAAGTCTCCGTTTGTATAGAGTGTAACAGAGCCAGAGAAAAATTGAAATTTGTAAAACGGGTATGAAAGAGAATATGATAATGTTAACGTGACAAGCGGTGATATAAATTACGAGATTAATAAAGTTAAATATATCATTTTTTAAAAATAAGTTAATAATGTGGAAAGTATAGAATCATTAAGACATTAAATATAGGAAAATATTACAAAAAATATAAATGAGAGTAGAAAGATTTCTTTTATAATTCCTAGACGGTTAGCGAACTAAACAATGAAACAACCAATATTTCAAAATTGGGCTCATGTTTGTCAGGACAATGACAGATTTGGGCCTGGGGTTCTAGCTCATACGTGCCCAAATACTTCTCATGCCCATCCCCCATGAGACGCAGGACTCATGGCCGACGACTGAATCCTGGTCCCAGAATCCAGACCAATACTTGGGATGCGCAACGTTAACGGAATTTTAAAAATCATTTTAGATCAAGTGCGCATGCACCAAATATCTCGTGCAATACGAAAACATTTTCATACGCAAATTGATCAGAAAATTTCATGCTAGTTGGAGCAACCTTGCCTAAGGCTATTTCCATTTGTCACTCGTGTCCGTCCGGTTTCTTTTTCGCACCGCACCGCACCGTACTTTCTGATTGCCGCGATCCCTGGCGCGCGTGACGCACCCTTCCCCTGCAAAGCAGGCCGACTTGCGTATACCGCGAGCTCGAGCAGCCCCAACGACTATTTAACGACCGATGCCTGCGTATGCACGAAATATTATTTCATCGAGTCCTCGACGTCGTTGGAGAAACTAGCTCAACGTAGCGGAGAAAACTCTCGAATGAAATTATTATTTAATCAAAGAGAGCATTTGGTAAGAAATAATTTTAACGGTGGAGTTGATCATGTAAGCTGTGATGAAAACGAGTTACTGTGAAGACGTACCGTAACAAAGGTACAACAGCACCGTATAATTGCGTACGAATAAGAACAGGCAATGCATTTCGGTGGAGAGGTCTCCTGTCTCCACCAACTTGCGCCGACGGTGGCGCATTTTAGCAAATAATTTTAATCCTACGCAACGCGCAATAGCTCCGCCTACGTCTCGATAGCCGGAGGGTGTTCTTGACCGAGTCTGTCTGGTTAAAAGCGGCCTCCTGAATCAGCTCCCCTTCTCTTTCCCTTCCTTTTTTTTTTTTTCCTTGTTCCGAAAATACCCTCAAGAGGAAGGGAGGAGAGCGAGCGAGGGAGAGATGTGGGTCTTCTACCTGATATCGCTGCCCCTGACGCTGGGGATGGTCTCGATCACGCTCCGCTATTTCGCTGGCCCCGATGTGCCTCGCTACGTCCTCTTCACCGTCGGATACACCTGGTTCTGCTCTCTCTCCATCATCATTCTCGTCCCCGCCGATATTTGGACCGTAAGTTTGTCCCTCTTCCACCCCTCCATCACATCTAGTAATTTGATCGCGCGTTGTCGGACTTCGCTTTATATATCTCGATGTGTTTTTCCTATCTGAAGGATGCAATGAAAAATTCTGGGAATCTGAACATCTGCGCTGGTCTATTGATTGCTAATTTAGGAGATCTAGCCTTACGGATTCCAATTTGTTTTGAAATGATGTTCAATTAGGTTGATTTTGCACTTTTGATTTCCGTTTCTTGGCAAGCTGGCTTTCCGAAGGCCAGATGCGAAAAATTGTTGACTCATCTAGCAAATTCTCGTGTTGGAGCTTGGTTTGATGAGCATGGGGCAAATCGTGCCCAGATGGTTGTGTATTTTGAGTGTTTTGTGATTTTTGAAACTGCAGTAATACGGGTTGTGGTTCTGTATGCAGACAATCGTCGGTCGTGATAAGGGAGGCATTGCTTTCTTTTGGATCTGGTCGTATTGGAGCACTTTTGCACTTACGTGGTATGGCATACTTGAATTGTTGAATTGGTCATATATCCCTTAAGGGGTTTTGAATTGAAATGTTTGGTGGCTTCTGTTTCGAGTATGATCATAGCACATTTCCCCGTTATTTATTTTATGTTATGTCTCTAAGCAGGGCTGTAGTGCCCACCATTCAGGGTTACGAAGATGCTGGAGATTTCACAGTGACAGAGAGATTGAAGACCAGCATACGGGCAAATTTAGTTTTCTATCTCTGTGTTGGATCCATTGGACTCTTTGGACTTATTCTCCTCATCATCATGCGGAGAGATTGGTTTGATTCTTACCCTACTCAAGCTCATTTGTACATCCTTTCTGTAACTATGTCAATTTTTCCCCTTTATCCTTCAGAGAAAATAAAGTTTTTCCGTAAGAAAAATACTTGACGCTAAGGATTGTACCGAACATCCGTTTCTGTATATCTCGCACCAAATCTTAGTGACCCTTTCATTGCCACCAACATGCTAAACTCAGTTGATTGGAACAAAGAATGGTTGTTGCTGATGGTTATTGGCTGCCAAGCTTTCATGCTTCCATGCACACATGCATGCTTGAGTGCAACCAGACACGTTCATAGACTCATTATTCCTTTATTTCATCTCATGTCCCTCGATTTCTTGAATGGCAGGAGCGGTAATGTTGTGGGCTTAGCTATGGCCTGCTCAAATACTTTTGGACTCGTTACGGGTGCATTTCTACTTGGCTTTGGTTTGAGTGAAATTCCAAAGAGTATTTGGAGAAATGCTGATTGGAGCAATCAACAAAAAAGTCTCTCTCATAGAGTTGCTAAAATGGCTTTAAAGCTCGATGATGCTCATCAGGAATTTTCAAATGCAATTGTGGTATGTATGGTTTTATTGTTGTTGTTGCTGTTGTTGTTAAAACTTTCCATTTTTCTATCAACACCATTGTGCATTTGAGCATCTTCAAAAAGAAATATCCACCATATTTTGGTCATATGCTTTCACCTTGGTTATGCACAAGTGACTAAGGTTCTCCTCTAATTTTCTTCAGATGACATCTTCGTCCATCCCAGAACTATTATAGTTATTGTATGTGTTTGGAAGTTTGCCCTCATTGCTGGTCATGCATATTTCTGATATATCAATATTGCATCACCCAGATCGATGTTTTATATGTGCCGAGTTCTGTTGTGTTCCCTTTTTTGGTCGCTTGTAAAATTTACACTTTTTAGATTTCTCTTCTTATTGAATGGCTTACCCCACAGCGGGATGAATCTTTCTTTGGTTTGGTCTAGAACATCTATAATGAAGTTGTTGCTATATCTCAAGAATTGTGTCTCGTATCAATTAAATATCAATTTGATTTTCGTGGTAGCTAAAAACAGTATCTGTTGTTAGGTTGCGCAAGCTACTTCCAATCAGATGTCCAAGCGTGACCCATTGAGACCCTATATGGACGTTATTGACAGTATGGTGCGGCAGATAGTAAGTTTGCTAAGTTTTCTTCGTATCGCTTTATGTGACGGTACCTTTAATTTCTGTGAGATGAAAGTTTTTGTATTTTTACACATGTAATCTAAATTGTCATTTTGTTTCATGCGGTTGAATACACAATCTAAATTATGAATTTTTTGTTGCAGTTGAAGGAAGATCCATCCTTCAAACCATCAGGAGGCAGGTTAGGAGAAAATGATATGGATTATGACACAGATGAGAAAACGATGGCTACCCTTAGGCGTCAACTTAGGAGAGCACGAGAAGAGTATTACCGATACAAAAGGTATTCAACTGTTTATTTTATTGTGTGTATCCATGTGTGCTGAAAATTCATTGTTTCCTCTCAGGTAGGATGTAAATGAACCAAGCAGACATATCTTAGCTTAGCTTATCTTGACTAGGTTGAAAGCTTGACCTTGAATCTAGCCTTGAAGACCAAACTCAAGCTTTGGAATGTGGGACTGTGTAACAAGCAAGCTGAAATCAAATGAAATTGAGCTTGACTTGGCTCAATTTGATATAGGCTTGTTTGAAGCTTGGCTCATCTACATGCAATGCTTGTAATTATGCATAAATATTCCAAGAATAAGTTATGCAATATATTACACAAAAGATCAATCAATCAATCAATCTTGGCTTGGCTCCACTTGGCTCTAATTTAACAAATTTGATAGAATAGATGAAGCTTAACAAGTTATTTGGGACCTCAAGCCAAGGGAATTGGCACATTTACATCTCTTAGACTTTTTCCACCTCCTGATAAAGGGGAACAATTCCATAGTGGCAGGTACGCTGAACTTTTTGTTTTGAGTCCACTATAATCTTTTGATAAAATCCAATTCAATCATAAGACTTATCCCCATGCATTCAACTGTTTGCACTTTCTATTATTGTTTTCATGCTTACCTATTCTAGGTAAACTTTTTTTCCTCTTCCTATTCTGAATATAGCTTGATTATTGACTTACGGACTACAGAGATGAGCTATAGTAGTTTACCTGTCTAAGATTTCACCATTCACTGACTCTTTGATTGCATTTGCATTTCATCAATTTGAAGTGGAAGCCTGCAGGAAGAGATCTGTGGAATTAGTATCTAATTTACTTTTTAGTATGTTGCAGTGAGTATATGACCTATGTCATGGAGGCTCTTGAGCTGGAAGATACTATAAAAAATTATGAGCGCCGTCATTTGACTGGATGGTTTGTTCTTAACCTACTGCTTTATTGTTCTCCGCGCATGGTCAACTATTACTTTAGGTGCGAGGGCCTAGAAATTGGCAGATGTGCCACTTTCTTAGAGAAAAATGACATGCAGCCCTGCCTTTTCCGCATGTTAACATGCAGAAGATGAGCCAAAACATGAATGACAACTATTTCTGTGGAAATAAGGTCCACAAAATTGATCTTGTGCACCACAGCGTGCACAGACCAGCAATTGGCTTTCCATTAATTTTGGTTTATTCCAACATAAAAATAGAGCATCCTGTTCTTCATTGCTGGTGATCTTCATGGAGTTCACAGCTTGGTTTGTAGAGGTTTCTGATTCCATTTCTAAATTGTTGGAAAAGATGGAGCTGTGAGATCATTCATATTGATCATTTCTTTTCTGCAAATTTCTTTTTCCCTCTGTGATCCCCTCTGCTGTTCCCTTGCAAAATGGGCTTCAAACAGTTTAATCTGTTTGGAAGATTGCATTTAGATACCAATTTGGGAGTTAGTGACTGATTTTGGCATATGCCTAGCTTGGTGTGTCCATCTGTTCCAGCAGAGGATTATCTTCTTTTTATTTATTTACTCAGTCACCAGTATAATTGTTTCGTGATTTGTTATCAAAATTGTTATCCTGGCAGGAAATATGTTTCGAGTTTCAGAGCTAGTCGAACAGGCACGCTAGGCCCTTTCCTTGATATTATTGGTAAGCTTTTGATATAAAAATGCCAATTTTTTTAGATAACCTGATATGTTGTTTGATATTATGATTATGTTCTTGTTTTTCCATGGCATGATAGTGGATAGCTGAATATAATTTTTTCTGCTATTTATTGAATAAGAATAGCATGCAGTTTATGAGTGATTCCATATGTGTCAAATTTTATATTGACAATCCTGGGTGATCTCACAGAGCTGGTCTGGCTTTGTATACTTAGAAAGCAGCTTGAAAAAGTCTTGGCTGTTGTCCTGGGCTGCATGTCAGCTGCTATTCTTTTAGCAGAGGCTACTCTATTGCCAAGCAGGGTGGATTTGTCTCTCTTCTCCATCCTCATTAAAGCTGTAGGAAAGCAAGAGATGCTTGTACAGGTAAACATTTGACATGTAGACTAAAGGTTACTAGTTACCTATTTGTCTTTTAATTGCTTTCAGGCTGTTACTTTCTGTTCGTAAAAAATAAAAATACCCTACCTTTTGATGATTGTCACATCATGGTTTTAAGTTCTAACAATACGTCAAATAGATGCATGTCCTTAACCTTTTTTTGCCCTCTCATTCATTGTGGTATTTTCCTTTGTTTTCATTACTTGCTGCTTACAAAGGCTAAACTCTGCTCCTCATTGCTTGCTTTTACCAGAATGCATCAACTGTCCCCACGTGTCATTTATTTCATTTGTTTTTGCAGATAGCAGCTCTTGTTCCTCTAATGTATATGTGCATTGGCACATACTATTCTTTGTTCAAGATTGGAATGCTGATGTTTTACTCTTTCACACCAAGACAAACAAACTCAGTTAGCTTACTTATGATATGCTCGTAAGTTTTGAATATTTCTTTATATACAAAATTGTGGGATTTTCTTGCATATTTTGCAGATGTTACTCTCATGTAATGCCAATCTAATGTCTCCACTAGGATGGTTGCACGGTATGCTCCTCCAATCTCTTACAACTTTCTCAATCTCATTCGCCTTGGTGGGAATGCCAAAACCATCTTTGAAAAGGTGAGACTTTTGCCTCTCCTTTTTGCCTCCTGCTGAAACTATTCCTTATTGACAGAAATTTCTTATCGTATGCATGGAGCAAAGTTCTTGACCAAAAAGCAACAATTGTTTTCATTTCTTTCAAGAAATTAATTTTCCATTGAATAAGGTTGCTGAATGATGGCATGCAGCAACCTTCTATTGTAAAATTAACAGAACTTTAGAAATCATTTCTGATTTCTGCTAATAGCAAAAGGCTGATAATGCTTAGTATGAGAGTCCAACTGTCAGCGCCTTCATTTTTCTCACATAGATTGAATCATTCCTAAGAGGTGGATGAGAAAATGTTGAATGCAAACTTCATTATATGTGATAAATTCATTAATTTTTGGAATGTAAAGTGTACTTTTCAAGAGTGTTTTTGTTTGGTCTTGTGCATATGGTGATAACAGTCTTCAATAATGAAGCTTATGCACTAGAGTTGACTTCGTGGAAGTTGTGATTCATTTTGGTATGGCACAATGGGGTATTATGGATTAACAAGCACGATTGGGGCTTCTATTTTTTTCTTTCTTTCAATTGCTTGCGTTGATGATTCATCATCACCTTTTTCATTTTAGTTGTTTTCCTGAAAAAGGGAAAAAATAGGAAAGGAGAAAGTTTGGTTTTATTACTGGTACTTCCCTCCTTTTTAGAGTTGTCTTGCTTTTTGTTTTATTATTCTATTTGCATTGTCATTATTTATTTCTGGAAATTCGAGACACCAAACACTTGTTTAGCTTTGGCAAAAGTTTGTCCTAAAGAAGATGTTTTTCTGTTCTGAAATTTAACATTTTTCCAGCGCTTCATCTTTTTAGGTGTACTTTTCTAATTCTGTGTTTTATCTCCTGATTTGGCTTGTAGAGGATGGGGAACATTGATGATGCAGTCCCTTTCTTTGGTCAAGGTTTCAACAGAATTTATCCACTTATTATGGTTATATACACACTGCTTGTAGCAAGCAATTTCTTTGATCGAGTTATTAGTTTTTTTGGAAGCTGGAATAGGTTTAGGCTCCAAAGTGAAGTTGATGACATGGATGGTTTTGATTCATCAGGAATCATTATCCTACAGAAAGGTGGTATACTTTTCCTGAATTCCTTTTCTCTGTATATTTTGTGGTATCCATCATCAGGCACCTGTGTATATTGCTTGTCTTTGGGGGTGTATGTGTTGGCTTAAAAGGGGGACAGGTGTTTAAGGCAACGTTATGGTTGTTGCACAACATATCCTTGGGCTATGTCGACCAAGGCAGTAGTTTAATTTGTGTAACTATACTAAGATCAAGGTTTGTGTCATCTAAATCAGTTATGGAAATGTTTCAGAGCGATCTTGGCTTGAACAAGGGAGTAAAGTTGGTGAACATGTCATCCCATTGGCCAGAAATTTTAACAGTGCAAATCTAGATGTGGAATCAGCTAGTGGATCAATGGTAAGTCTCTTGCGCTTGCTGGTTTGAAGTGGAATCGTATTTTTCTGTACCTGCTACTATTTCATATGAAACATGCTTGTGAGTTTAGCTTTTTAAACAGAAATTAATGATCCATTCTTTTTTCAGTTGAAATGATCCAAACTTGTCTTATGCAATTAATGGTTCATTTATTATTATTATTATTATTTGTAACTTAATTAGCTAATAAACCTGTTGAGATGCTGTTTGAATATTTGCTGAAAACAAAAGCTTTCTCCAGGAGAATGGTTCTGCTGAAAAGAAAATCTCTAGCAATTTGCCTGAAGGTGGAAATGGGAGCCAGTCAAGATTTTCAAAGGAAGAAGGTGGAAAATATGTGAATAACAGAGGAACCATTGGAAACAAGTACGCTGCTAGGAGAGAACAGCAAGGCAGGCATCCACCTCGAAGGGAGTCACCAGAAAAAAATGGTGCATCATTGAAATCAGCCTTCTTACTTGATGCAGGCGACTCTCAAAGCCAGATGGGAGGCTCATCCTCCAGATTATCGTCAACATGGTTATCAGTGAAAACGGGTTTCCAGAGCTTTAAGGCCAACATGGAGGCCAAGAAATTCCTACCTCTGCGTCAGACACAAGAAACCAAACTCGATTCTCGTGTCTCTTCATCTGAGTCCCTTGATGAAATATTTCAGAGATTAAAACAGCGGTCAAATAAAGACCAGGATGGGGAACATAGTGATGATCACAGCATTGATGATGACGTAGACGTCAGAAGACCTGGTCTGACAAGATGATGCCTGCTGCTCTCAACAAATGAAGGCGGTCGAATTTATCCATGGGTATTTCTGTTTAGTATGGCATATGGATGATGAGCACACGATGATTGCTTTTTGGCCTTACAAAACTCAGAAACAATGTACAGATTCCAGAGTGGTGCTTGGGGCTTTGTCCAATTTATTGGGGACCTGCTTCCTGCAGCAGCTGGGGAAGTTTCTATTATACCGAATACATATTTGAGCAGCATTTCAGTAAAAGAGAATACAACAAAGATCAGGGTATAGGTTCCATTTTTTGAAGAATTTTGTTCCCCATTGTGAAGGCAGAAAACTGACAGCAATCTGAGCAAAATTTGTACTTGTAGAGTTGCTGATGTAACAGCAGATAATCCACATTTTTGTGTTGCCGGGAACTGTTCTTGTTAAATATGGTGGGATTCCCCGCGGAATGTGGCTCGTCTAATACACCGTCAGTATACACAAATAGCAGCTTGCACATTATTGTGAAATTACCCCAGTTTGTTGAAATACCCATGAAATCACCTAGATCCATGATTTTGTTTTGTTCCAAATCTGGATTTTCATTTGACGTACATCCGAAAGGGAGGCAGATTTCCCTGATGATTCAATGAGTATCCTGATACTTGTTAAGCGTAGTTGTTCAGTTTCTAGTTTAGAATAGTTTCCGAGCGTTGTTCCGAATAAGAAAACTTAGAAAAGGCTGGAGACAACAGTGTAGCTGCGCGGGGTTTTCGATTAATCTATGGTTAAGCCTCGATCTTTCTCAATGGCTAATCTGAGGTACTTGCACCAATGCTCATGCATGCAATAATTGTCAATGGACATTTCGACTATGCAAAAATGATATGAGTGAAAGTCAGATTCCGTGTTATCATAGAAATTTCGCCTTATGCTGCCATCTACGCGTATTCTATCGGGTTAAGGGCATTTGATGAGGCATTAATGAGCACCAAATGAACTGATTTATCGATGGTTGTAATATTGTAAAAAGAAAATTGAAATTCAGTGAGACATGCTAACTTGGTGCCACTTGATGCATCTATGACATGACTGATGAAAATCTAGGCAAATAGTTAAAAGCGATATTTCTGTGATTTCAATCTACGAGCTCTCTCATAAATTTAACCCACTGACGGTTTCCTTTTATAACCCATTAATTGGTCGCAAAATGTTCAGCTGTCAAAACATGCCCCATCTCTGAACAGATAACTTGGGCAAGTGAATAATGTTCTAGAATTTCAGGAATGATTGTCCTGCTGTTAGGAGACCGGACTAAGTATAACCCGCCCTTTGGCTTTGGGGTTCCAAGGTTAATAGTCAGTGGAAATTGAAGAACCTTCCACGCATTCATGCATGGCAATGAATGTCTACCTCTGAAGGCACGTTTCTCGGTAGGCACAGGCGCAAACACATACGTTCTACTTATTATTCGGTTTCTATGGTTTGTAGCATTGAGGGGCAGTGACTAAAATAACATAGTTCGTGGCAGAATGCAGAAACAGTCATTTTACTGCTATTGCAAACACATGAAACAAATTTACAGAGGCGAGCATTAGTATATGCAAACCTGTGCAGATGGATAGGCACTTAAAAATGGATTTTCCTCGCCCATTATGAGATGGACAGACCCATCTCATTGAAAAAAGACGACAAACAAGAAGAAAATTAATGTTCCCAGTAACTAGAACATGGTCAGCTGACTGGGTTGTTCTTAGCACATTCGAATCTCTTCAGTAGCATCTTTGCTGACATGGAAGCCCTGTAGACCTCTGCGGCTGCATCTGCAGTTTCTGAAAGACCTGTCTTCATACTAGAGACTGTGGATTCCATGGTCTCTTTGTACTTAGAAACTACATCTAGAAGTGCCAAAAGCTCACGAGCACACATCTGTGTTTCTTCTTCATTTTGTCTAAACACATCCTGCAGATTCTGTTGGCAATTCTGCAAAAAAAGAACATATCAAAAGCCAGTTTATTTCTGACCCCCTCTGTCAGCATAAGATCTCTGGAGAATCAAAAGTGAAAGCAAGAAAAAGAAAAAATGCAGTCATTAACAGAAACACGCCACAGTAGTATAAAGCATATGGTCCAGCCAGCATGATTGCTCACCAGCATCATTGCAAGTGAAGGCCATGATTCATATCATTTTTTGGTACTAGCCTTTCCATTTCTCATAGAAGAAGTACGCTAGAGGCCAGTTCACAGGATCCAAAATATCAAAGGAGAAACCAATCTTAAAAAAAAAAAAACAAAACAATAGTCACCTTCAGAAAAATGTCTGCCTCTCCTTCCATCATATTCAAGTTATGTGTTCTTCTTGCAAAATCATCATGTAGCCTTTGGCCTTCTGCTGAACATCGAGCTGCATGATCTTGAATTTCCTTCTTCAACAAGTTCAACTGTTCTTCAACCTGATAAAGAGAGTTCGTGTATATCTTAAGCATTGCACAGTGGATGATCTTGATTGAACACAGTAGAAAATTTTCTGCTGCTGTTGCTTTGTTGATGTCTTCAAATGATCTGAATTTGGGGCATGGAGAATTATGCTCCATTACACCCATTGTATACAGTATTTGGAGACAAATCAGAGATTTGCGATGTTTGAAAAATATAAAACACTAGTTTTTGATAGTTTGATTCAGCAAGCACAATGGATTATCAATTATTATAAATATGAACCCAATATTTGGAATCCTGTCACTGTAAGATGGTACAAGGTAAGATTGTTGAATAAGTATTTTATCCTAGATTACGATGGGTGATATCCTAGATAGTTTTTTTATCCTGTCTCTGCAGGGGAGGACTGCAGTGTCAGTCATCGTGTTGGGTGATAGAACTTTGAATTAGAAACTGTGTTGCCTAAGATGTAGTAATTCAGGTATGAACCTGAAAGCAAGACCTTGACAACCAGTTTCACTTGATCAGACCCTTTTTCTCCCCTAGATAACTAAGGAAACCTGCATATTTTCAGTATCTGGGTCCTATTGCTTCAGGAGAAAGAATACCTAACTGATAGATGGATGTGAACAAAGCAAGTCAAACAAAAACTATAACTGACTTGTTAATCCACTGATTTACTGGATCGAATTAAGTGCAGCTGATAATGCCTAATTCCTGTAAATTTTAAAATATTATCCTTTTTAACTTTGTCACCTACAATACAACCAACAACTTCCGTATAAAAAAAAAAGTGCCAAAAGTAAGACGTTATGAAACCAGCCTGCCTTTCAAGTAACTTATGGGCACCCACCGTGGTATTGTGAGAAGGCAATAAGACTTGCTCCCACAGAAATGTTACAATTTATTATCCAGCTCCATTCCAGTTATTAGTCAAGCATGTTTGCATGACGCAACCAAAAGTGTTCTTATAAAAATAGTTCGCACAAAACATCAGAAGCATGTCGAAATGCATATGAGGCTTTACATAGAACTCTTGTGAACTTACCTCTTCGATCTTAGATTGAAGTGCAGAAACTCGGTTTTTCTTTTCCTCTAGCCTGGCTGCATTTTCCCTTGATTGTTGCTGAAGGGAAATGAACTCCTCCAGTTTCCCAACCGAACTTTTCTTGACATCATCAGCTAAAGTATGCAGTAAAGGTTTAAGTTTCAATTTATGGTCAAGCCCCAAGACGTCAGTCGGTGATGTTCCCTTTACATTGATTGCATATTGGAAATCGTCTCCAAGCTTAAGTCTGAAAATCATGCAAAGAAGTTAAAAGAATTGGAACCCACGAAGGCAAGAATTTCTATGCAGAAGTTCAGACAAGCAGCATGGCTATGTGGTTCATACTTCCTGTCACCATTTGGACAAGATGGAATTCACAGCATGCCATTTTATACAGAGTTTAAAAAGAAGGGGACAGGCAGCAACTTAGCTTATGCAATTTCAGGAAAAATAACAGATGCAAGCAACTTAGCTTAGGCAATTTCAGGTAAAATAACAGTAGCTTATGCAATTTCGAGAACACTAACACAAGCAAGCAACTTAGCTTATGCAATTCCAAGAACGATGACAGAAGCGAGCAACTTAGCTTACGCAATTTCAAGAATAATAACGGAAGCAAGAGGACAGTCAAAAGTACCGTCTGATAGCCTGATTGCATTCGTTAGTAAGCCCCTCCAAGTCCTTAATGTTCTTCCCCACCGTTGCTTCAAGATTCCACATCTTGTCCTCCCACACACTCCTACCTGCTTCTGCATCCGCAATATCCTGCTCTACAACCTGCAGCTCTCGCCTCATCCTCTCCACATCCCTCACATTCACGGCCTGCGACTCGATCTGCTTCTTCAGCTCCTCATTCTCCGTGCAAACCCTCCGCTTCTCCTCGACCTTAGCCTCAAGCTCCTTCTGCCGCTCCTCTAACCCCTTCTCCAGTTCCGCGACCTTGCTCTCGTAGCTCTCAATAACTGCATGGAACTTCTCAGAATCCTTGAGCAGATCCTCCTTCTCCTTCTCCAGCAACTCCCTGGCCGACGGCGCCGACAGGATCGCCTGCAACTTCGAATCCAGCTGCGCGGCCTCATTCTCCAGCGCTTTCACAGCTTCGGCGTCGGCGCAGGCCTGCTGCTCGAGGTTTTTGGCGTACTCGTAGTCAATAGCGGCGGCTGTATCATCATCAGCGATTATGAAGTGGGAGTAGCTGGCGAGTATGTAGGGCATGAGGTCGTTGGTGGGGGAGTGGAAAGGGGAGGGATTGGATGAGAGATGGTCGGCGTATCGGGCGATCTGGACCATCCAATGCATGGATGCAAGGACGTTGGGCCATGCGTGGGGAGTGCTGGGGGATTTGAGGGCGGATTTCTTGAGATTGAAAGGGCAGCGAAGGTGGAGCAAGAGGAGGAGGAGGTCTTCTTCCGGCTTGGTTGCGTCCGACGCGGTGGACCAATCGAGGCGGGCGAGGAGGAGTTGGAAGGTTTGGATGATGTCCTTGGCGGTGGGGAGAGGTGGGCGGAGATGGATGGGGTTGGGGAGCGAGGAGAGGTAGTTGTTGACGGCGCGGAGGGCGGCGGCTTGCGATGGACGGTCGGATAGGGTTGGAGGGGCGGTGCCAATGGAAGACGGACGGCTGCCGAAGCTGACGTCGGAGTCGCGGCTGGAGAACCTGGTGCGAGTGTCGATCAGGGAGGAACGGTCCGTCGCGGCCTTCGTAGGGCGTCGCCCCTTCATTTTCTCTGCTTTTACCGCTTGGGAACTAGAGATCTCTCTTTGAACTTTGAAATGGGGGGAACGGATTTGTTCGCGTCTCCGCATCGACTAACGGTTGAGGTCGACGTTGGGCCTGTTTACGTTCCTTTTAGCCCAGCCCATCGTGGCGGCCTCGTCCGCAGCGATCATTAAGGCTTCGCTTGCTCGTGGAATGAATTACCTTACAGAAAAGTACCTTTTACGGTAAACCTATAGTAAAAAGTATCTCAAGTACAAGTACTTTTATTATTATATATTTATAAAAAGTATCTCAAGTACTAGTACTTTTATTATTATATATTTATTTAATTATAATAATATAAAAGTATTTTTGTTATGCAAATGATAAAAATAAATAAAAAAATTATGCTTTAACTACATTACTAGTTATCTTCAAAAGAATTATGCAAATAATATAATATGTAGATCAAATTTTAAGATTTAAAAGAAATGTCATTAATAAAATATTTTCAATATACATTGTTAGCTTAAGAGAAGAAAAATACTTAATATTTTTAATATTATTATGATAAAATTATATATATAGGAATCTAAGTTATGATAAAATTTTTATATAAAATCTATACTACATCCTATACAGATATAATCTCATTTTGTAAAAAAAAATATTTCTATTATATTTTTTAAAATAAATTAAACTTATAAAATATTACCTTTAATATATATATATATATATGAGATTTATTGCTTATCAGTTAAAAATAAATATTCAAATATAAAAAAATAATATTACTATTATCGTTACTTCTAAACATTAATTGATTAAACAGGAACTTAGATCTGTCAAACAAATGCTGGGTAGATTTTAGAGAGGATCCTAATCATAGATAAAAAATCTAGAACCGACCAATTGACTAAATATAGAGGACTAAATGATTAAGACATCTATAGGGTAAAGCTATAAGGTTGTTTTTAAAAAAATAAAAATGCGAACCGCAATGCAACTATGTTAAAAATAAGTGGGCAATTAGAAATCCAATTGTATGAGTCTTTACATAAACAGAAAAAGTAAATGTCAACTCGAATGTAGCTGCATTAGAAATAGGAAGACAATAGAAAATTTCATCAAAGGTTTCTTTAGAGATAAATTTCTTTCATATAACGTGAAGTAACCCAACCATCAGCTAGTATACCTCTACTGCATTTAATTTTTTTAAATTTAATTCAAAGAATAAGGTTGTAAAAGTATACTTTTTATTTTATTTATTTTTTTAATGAAGAGGTGTGGGTTTAGGTTAGAGCGGGTTCCTTCCCCCTTATTCGCCCCTAGCCCTAAGTAGGGACGAGTTCAGGTAGCTGAGTTCGAGTTGAACCTACCATCACTACAACAAAATTCACTAAATGCAACCAATAATTTGGTTGCATTTGGTTAGAAAACTATTGCATTAGGACTAATACAACCAAAAAAATTGACCTCCAATTGGTCGCATTTGTCTTGTTACATTTGACCAAAAGCAGCTAATTTGCGTTGGCTGCATTTGATCAAACGCAACTAAGGGTGCAACTTGGCTCGAGTTCAACCTAAACCCGACATGTCGAACTCTATTTTTGTAAGTGTTCAACACGTTTTTTCCCCAACCCGGATTGATTTTAGTTTGGTTCGGCCTCGAGTTGGGTCAACCTGAGCCTGAATTGTATTTTAATAAAAAATTTAAAAATATATATACATATGTGTTTTGAATGGGTAGCCGCAAGAAAGAATCCTAATTCGTAATCAAATTGAACACTCCTTGCCCCCTCTCCCTCCCCTGCTATGACGATGTTGCCGCCCCCTTCTCATTCCCCGGTTGCTGCGACGCCAACGTTGTCGCCTTCTTCATCTTGTCCTTGCTAGTTGTTGATTGTTGCGATGCTATTGCCCCCTTCTCCCTCCTTAGTTGTTGGGACGTCGACGCTACCAACACCACCCCCTTCTCCTTCCCCAATTGTTGCCTGTTGAGACATTGCATCAACGTTACCGCCTCCTTCCTCCTCCTCCTACTACTTGCTGTGAAGTTGTCCACCCCCCCGCTACGGCCTTCCCTCTAGTCTCTTCCTCCCCTCAAATGATTGTATTTCTAATTATAATTTGAATAAAGGCATGTTTGAAATCCCTTTCGCTAAAGTTTCTCTATTATGCTTGAAATTTCTTTCAAATTGCTCATCAATTACGTAATTAACCCAATATTTCATATGATTTGTCTTCTCCTTTTCCTTGTAGCTTGTCCACTGGTTTTTCCTAACACTTGAAATGTTGCAAAATACTATCACATTGGGTTCCAGAACAAGACAATTTATTACAATGCCATGGAGAATTACATAGCTGACTTGCTGAAGAAGAGTTTCATAACCAATTTGCAAGCTTTGCATTGTGTTGCATCACTAGGTTTGTAGTTGCAGGTAGTGAATATTTGTGAGAACTTATATAGCCTTGTCATATAGGCCACAAGGATTTCTCTCTCCAAGGTGATTTGTTTTTCCATCTCTCAATGTGCAGGCTATTCCCTTGTTCTAGTGGAGCCAATCTAGGGGATATTGACCTGCTTATTGGGGATAATATTTGCCAACTTTTGACTTGCTTACTGGAGTTAATGACATTTGATCTGGCTTTTATTGTTATTTTTTAGTTGGGCTCTGTTGGAATCTTCAATTGGCTAACCAGTTGGATCACAATGTAATTTTTTTTGTCGTGTAGTTTGATGAAGGCTTATTTATTCACAAAAATATATGAAGCCATATTAAATTGGATAATGGGATCAAATGTAGCTATCAAAACATAGTCATTTAGGTTTGGTTTCGTTTGCTACCAAAAGTGGCCGCCCAGTCAAATAAAAACAACTGCATTATAACAAAATGCAACAAAAAATGACTGCATTTGAGTGATTGCATTTGATGACTTTTCTTGTAGTACTCAACTTACACCCCTATATATGTAGGTCAACCAGATTGCGACCAGATTGCATGGGCACTTTTAGTTCAGGCTAATTTAGCAAACAATTGTTAAACGAATCTTATGAATTGCATGATGCCAGCTACCCAATCACTTGCAAACAAAAAAAGCACGAGTGATCAGATCGTTTTTATTTTTTATTTTTTAAACAAACATATACGATCGATTGTTCAATTCGTCTTTTTTGTTAATTTGTGACTCTCGAACGTCCGTGATCTACTCAAATCATGAATTTTGGATGTTACATTGACCATCTTGGCTGACATGTGGTTGATCAGGTTCCATGCAATTTTCTCTGTCTGCCAGACATATCTGCCAGACCATACTGTTTTGGCCATAATAAATATTTTAGTGCTGACGATATTCGATTTGGGTCCGGGGAAGTTCAAGTTGTTTTGAGCTCCTGTTTCGTCAGGAGTGAAAGTTTTATACTCCTGTAAGATATTTACCTCTATCGACAAATCATAAATTTTTTCATGATCAGATATTTTTTATATATTTAATATATATATATATATGTATATATATTATGCTTAATCTCAATCTGTCTGATATAATTTTGGGTAATCCTTCAATGTATCAGGTACGTACACCATGCACTTTTCTTTTAATCTATCACAATTTATAATATTTGGATAAGATCCAAACCAGCCATCATACCTATTCTCGTATGTCCTTTTACTACATGAAAATTTATCTTTATTAAAAATTTACATGAAAATTTATCTTTATTAAAAATTTAAGTGGATCACAATGAATAAAAGCCTTATAAGATTGTCTGTGAAAAAAATACTTCAAGTGTTCAAGCTTGCATGGATTTTTAAATGAAATAATCTTCACGATGTTAACTAAATAAATCTTACTATGCATGATAAAATTGCTTTAGATTTTCTCAAATATCAAAGTTTGTTAAAAATAAAAAGAATAATTAATTTATTATTTTTATCTCCGTTGATGTCACTTTCTCTTCAAGATAAAATTCCATTATTCTCATCTAAGTAAGGCTTAAGGAAATTAGAAATAAGGTTGAATCAGCCATACAAACAAAATTGAGTTCTTCCCAATAATCCAATTACCATCCAAGTGCTAACTTTTTTAAATATGAATAAAATAAAATACAAATTAAAAATTTCACTGAGATTTTTAACTATGAAAAATAGATAAAGAAGGAAATCAGATCAATTTTAATTCGGGGATTAATTTGAATTTGGATTGTAGATTAATCTGGATATATGCTTAGATAGGGTGATCAGATCAATCTGATGGCCCACCTATACAAATAAGAACCCAAGATAATTTAACAGAAAGTGTGGCGACCAATCCCTTAGAGCCCTAAGGTGGCATTACTAGACTTTGTAACTTTTTAATACTTTTTTTATCCCTCTTTTGAGTTCAACTGTATCCTTCACATTTGGTTCGAAACCCCAACAAAAAATTTCTGTGGTTTGAATACAGATGGCTTTTAGAGCAAGCCCCCAATTCACACATGGATCATAAAATCTATGTTAACTGCTTTAACTATTGCACTCGTATGGATCAAAATCAAACCGGCAATCCAAAGTACCCAAAAAACAAATTATCATAAACTCCCCAAATGTCCAGTCATTAAATTGCAATCTACAACACTTACAATCACCCCACTTCAGTGATCAAAATGAATCTGCTTTTCTAAAGTACACGTATTCTCTCCATTGTTTTTTTAATCTCTCTTTTCCATGGAAGATTACAAATTAAGACAGAGAAACACATTTTTTTTTCCCGTTTTACAACCAACATTCCATCGTGTTTGTAAATAAACAAATTCATCAAAAATCTTCAAGACCGTGCATTTACAAGGTTGCTGGGTATCTCCTTCATCGTCTGTGAGTGCAAGAAAGCCTCCTTCCTCCTCTTGCTATTGGGTCGAAGCAGCCTTGACCAGAACCCTCCTTTCTTCTTCCGCTCCACCGTCAAGGTAGTGCCACTTACAGGCCTTAGGGGTGCAGAAAATGCCACCGTCCGGCTCCTCGTGAAGAAACCATCATGAGCTCCAGTGAAGAAGGGCATCCGGCCGTTGGCATCGGAAGAAAGATGGTGGGAAGGAGAAGAGTAAGAAGAATCGGAGAGAGAAGAGCAAGAAGAGATGGAAGAAGAAGAAGAGCAGGAGTTTGTGGTGTTGTTGGTGGAACTCGAAGAGGAGAGCTGAGAAAGCTTCTCTCTCAGGCAGAAAGAGCAGACGCCAGGAGATTGTTGTCTAGGGTGCTTTCTACACCTTGAACCAGATTCAGAAAAGCCCATTTTGAGAACCCTTTTGTGTACTTCCTCCTCCTATTGTGCATTTATCTCCCCTTTAATGGAATGGGTGTGCAAATATAAAGAAAATGTTGGTGGGGTGGATGAGCAGCGAGGAAGCGGGGAGAGCATTTCCATGATGCTTCTCAGCTTTCATTACGTGGAAGTGTTTCCTGGGTGGCTCTTTCTTGACATGCTGGGGCCGTATGACCGACGAAAGTCAAGACATATCCGCAGGCGCACGGAAGCTGCCGTGGGACTCCACCGTCTTTACTCGTTCCACCCGCTCATCTACTGCCACGTCAGTGAAAGAAATTAGGTTAATTATTCCCTGCATAATATTTTAAATATAGTTTAATTTTATAATAAAAATTATTTAATTAGATCATCCGAAAAAAGATCATAACAAAAAATTCTTTGCTTTGATTTATATCATGTTATATATCATTTAAATCATAGAAATAGATCGTATTGTCGTTTTTACAATAGCGATATGATTTCTATAAATTTTATTTGATGTGGCGCATCTTAAACTTTAATATAAATTAATTTTATTATGAAAAAAAAACTACATTTAAAATATTATATCCAGTTAAATTAACATGAAAAAACAATGTGTGCCACTTTGCGATTAAAGAAACCGGCATGCGGCTGAGACCGTGCAAGAAAAGGCTCCATCTTTCATCTTTTGTATGTAAAAGATTTGTGGCCGACTGATGTAGGCAAGATGTCTATGCGCACGTGATGTGTGGGCCCGATGAAATGGGCTTTCGTGAAAAGCAAAAAACATGAGGCCTCATATGAAAATTGAATTTACCATGATATCCAGTCCATTCATTGGTTGGGATCTATGGGATCATAACCATCTTGATAGAATGCCCAATGGTCAGTATTCATGGTCGTAACGGTCAGGATTGTTGAGAGAGAGAGAGAGAGAGAGAGAGAGAGAGAGAGAGAGAGAGAGAGAGAGAGTAGCATCTTTCGTAACTCCGCTGGCGTGCAGCCCAACACGTAACTGTTTAAGCGGCTTTTAGACGGTCAGACGCTATTTCCAAAAGGCCGGTTTTGACGCTCCAGCTCCGACGCAAGGGCGTGCGGCACGGTGCGTGGAAAGTGAGCGAAAAAGGGTTCGCGTGATGCAGGTGCATGGAAATTGCTTGGGCTACGGAAGTCCGAGGCACGAGCTCATGGACTTCGACTTTCGGTCTACCTTGACGACGTCCCAGAAAATTCCACCGCACGCGTGCCGGCGCAACGCGGTTTTTGTGCCTTGGTCTTTATTCTAAGACTACCGCCCAATAGACGCACACGGTCGTGGGGTGTTAAAACCCCTCTCACGTTTGTCGGCTTCACGGCCGAATGGGATGGTAGCGTAGATCGCTTCTGGCTGGCTTGTCTTAGAGTTAACCCTAATAAAAATTCTAATCGAATTACAACTCTATTCTTAACAAACAATCTGGTTTAGATTAAAATTAGCACTGAGTCTGAGTTTTACTGTTTAGACAGGGCTTAGCCAATGGATGAGAAGGACAAACCCACGTGGATCTCGGCTGGCAAAGTCAAGCATGAGAGTGACTTTAGCTGAATGGGAGATTATATTAATGAAATTCCACCCCAACATTGGACCAAAATACATTGTGGGCACACGATGTGCAGGAGTTAGTGGAGAAGAACCCATATATCGCAGTCGGTCCAAAAATTCTTTTTATTATTGCTTCTAAAATCAGGTGTGGGTGGTGGATACGGAATACATTTATTGTTGGGTTAGGTTGGCCGGCGGGGATGCTTCCTAAAAGGCTTGCCACTTCTGCCACACCATCCGATGATCCACACCGTTCATCTAATGCCTCGAGGCGGGTTGGTTGTTATTCGTGACTTGTTTTGGGATGGGAAGTTATAGCTGGCTAGCAGTGACATTTTTCCACACGGACCACATGTTTTGGTAGCATGTCGATCAACGGTTTGAATCAACACGTGGTTGATGGAAAGCGGATCAGATTTTGCAGGTATTGCCGCTGCAGCGGAGGCTTGAAAATGACTCTTTGTTCTCTCTGTATCCTCCCCTTCTCTCTCTCTCTTTTTTTTTTTAATATTATCAATTAATTAATTAATTAATTTGAGATTTTCCATTTCGTAAGAGATTTTTTCCCTTGATATTTGCATCCCGAATTGATTCCAACCATGATTGTTGATGCAGATGATCTTAACCATCTATGTGCTCGTTTTAAGCGACTTGTCCATCAAGTAATCATCTCCATGAAATGGCGTGAAATAGAAAAAGATATTAGTTTTTGCTAACTTTCGGAGGATTATTAATTCTTGAATATTTTTGAATTACTAGTCAAACTCTACGCATTCGATATTAGAGCAAGCAAATTACCCAAGAAAGCGCTGATTGAAGCAAAGCGTGTTGAAACTGTGATCATCATCGATCTCGTTGGGTAAAATAATTGACCTCATTTTACTGAATTTACATGAATCTTTTCACATGTTATTCAGGCCCTTAACAGTTCAGTTGTAATGGGGATCATGGTCGATGCAAGTTGGTCCAATACTTAATTGCACTTAGTTGGATTTTTGAAATACTGGTCATACCTTCGTTGCGTTTCACCGAACTTGGAGCAACCCAGTATGCATGCACACGCGTGCACCAATTTTTAGATAAGAAAATGGAAAAAATCAACGGCACTTTCGGCCTGGGGGAAGCGCTTCTTTTCTTTAATCACCTGTTTAGTTAGACATTTCTTCCACGACATGTGTGAAATGGGCAGGTTTCACTCCGAAATTACTACCTAATTTATCAAGCCTTTTCCCACGCATATAACTTGGATATACTTAAAGCCTTCAATTGATGTCTGACTTTTATTCACTCTAACACTTTCTCTCACATCCAAGCTCAAGAAGATATTCAGCTTGAGATTTGAACACTACAAAAACAAAATAATATAACAGAAATTGAACAAACTTAGGTTTAGTTGATAGCATGTGAAATAAAAGCCTTTTTCTATACATATCCCCGTATACACTTTAAACTTCAAATGCACAGGAATCATACCCACTCTAATAAATGGATAAGCTGCACAAAGGTTGCAAAATTTTAGCAACTTAGCATGCGAAGCTGCAACGGAATCAGTATCCAACCTAAAAATGTATGCAGAATATTGGAAAAGTCTCTTTTTCGCCAAGCTCTAGAAAAACGATATTTGGGCTTTACGCGACTTCAAGCCAACTTCGGCGCACGCAATTTTGGACAGGGCTTTGAATGGTTTCTTTATCAAGACATGCCGCCATTCCAAACTTTCAGGCTCGAGATCTTTTGGCAAATTCTCAGAGGAATTGTACTGGACCGTTTCCTCGAGGCCCAATTAGGCTCATAAGCCAAGGGCCCATTCTTACGCAACCGGACGCGGTCTTTCTGGTGTAGTTGCTAACTTGCGACCAATAAATTAATTTCGGAAGATCGCAATCATCATTCCACAACGAAAATTTACAGTTAAATTCCACATTTTACAATTTAAATTCATGCTCATATTGATGGATAATCTTGGTGAACGGATTGAATTTTTAAAAAGAGGGCGAAATCAGAAAATACGTCGAACATTCCACTTAAAAGCCACACGCGCGCATGTAACTGGTCGTCCTCTGGGAATGACGCCAGAACATGGTGGAAGGAATCGCTTCTCTACCATATACGTGGCAGGCAGAGGCGCAGATCGGGGACGTCGCTTTCTGAGCATGGCGCAAAGGGCAGGGTAGATCGGAAACGAGTTTCCGAATCCGACGAAGCAATGGAGCCATTTGCACCTGCTAAGGGCCATTCTAATCTTTTAAATCTGTCTTAGAAGCCGTGGTCTCGCGGACATGCCTGGCAATGCCATGACCAGGAGAACTGGGTATTTCCAAATTCGTCCCGTTCTTTTACTTTTAATTTCAAATCTATTCTTATATTTTCATTTATCCCAAATCAATCCTCATTTCCTAGCTTTTATTCCCAATCTGTCCCCACTTGCCTTGGCCATGTCCGGTGGCCAAGGCCATAAGCATGACATTTCTGTTCCTCCACATGATTTGCACGTGTGGCATCCTCCCCTCTATTCCCTTGTCTTCCTCCCCCTAGTGGCTCCCTTCCCCCAGTGAATGGCTCCGCCCTCGTCTTCGCTCCTCATCTTCAATTTGTGGCTCCCCTTTTCCTCCACTTTTTTTTATCCACTTCCGTTGCACACATGCTGGGGGCCCCACATATATTTTTTGAAAATCTTCTTTCACCTATCTGACTAATCATTCAAACTAACTTGCACCCATGCATTGCGTGTGAATTGAGAGATTAAGAGAAATGGACTCAATTGGAATAGATCTTGGAACGACTGACTCATATGCACATCAGGATGAAATATTACATTTGTAATTTGTTAGAGAACTCTAATACAGATACCTAATTCGTCGGGCTACGCTTTGCCACGTAGGATCTTTATTCAAAAGGGACTTCTATTTCTTAACTCTA
>JAYJMB010071054.1:0-24016 GCA_036873735.1 Pouteria campechiana | reverse complement strand
CGATCTTATATATTAAGCCCATCCTGAGAACATTGCTCTGCAGGGCATGAGTCCAAATGCACTTCAAAGTGCAAACATGAGTCTTCGACCGATGGTTCTAGATATACAACCAGATCCAAATGCATTTCAATAGTACATTAGATTATAAGATGGGGAAAAAGAACCAGACGTCGTAGCATCATAATTACACTATTGAAATGGGGCTCTGATCATGAGTAAGGTGCATCGTGGATGAAGACCGTCCCTAGCTGCACGTAGTGAGAGAAAATTAGAGAGGATTGTGAGAAGTCCACCGCTTGAACATTGCCAAGCATTCCTTGGGATTGTATTCAGGAGCCATGTGGCCTGCCCCCTGCAACACCAGTAAGATAAACAACGATCACACATCTTTTTGTTTCCATCTCACGCTAAAAACACACTGAAGAGGAATTTCTTGCCTTTACGGTCGCAAACGTTAGGTTGTTGGAAAATGCCCTTGTATACCTGTTTGATCAAAACAACAAGAAAATGCCATGGGCTAGCCCAATGTAAGAACCCTTGGGACATCATGTGCACCAGCTGTATCATGGGTCAGACGAGCAGATTGGAAGATAGCAGCTCCAAAAATGAACCAAAAAGGTTGGCCCTAACAATTCTTCAGAACCAAACCAATATTTACCTTTCCCACCACTCATCGAGTCACAGCTTCCAATAAGATACAACTATACCAATCCAATCTATTCAAATCGAAGGACTTACCCAGCAACTTGGCCGTCAACCATCCATGGTCGCCAGTCATCAAAAATGGAGAAATTTAGAGATTTTATCCACTGTTCCGTCCCAACAAATGGAACCATCAAATCATGATCACCACTGCAGGAATGAAAAACATAGGATATATAATATTGGTATTAATTATAAGATTTATTCTCACACGAGAATAAAGAGTTGGTAGGTAGAGTGAAGGCACTTCACCTGTATATTAGAGCTCGATAGCCTCTGGAGGTCAGGTTGAGATGGTACATCACGGTGCTGTTCACATCCTGGACGTAAGGCAGATGGGCACAGCGTACCCATTCCCCGATCCTCCCCTGTTTCCATCACCCACAACGAAAGTGTTACTATCCTCATTTGTGGCTGCAGTGGACCTGGCCATTACATCCCAACCAGCTGTGATGGCTGTCGTGCGCTTGGTTTGGATAAATGGCGTTCAAGGTCCAATCTAGAATGAGCTATCAAGCTTTCACCCTATTATAGTATAGAGTCTAACCCACCAACCCATTTCAAACGTGCTTTAGCAACCTCACAAGGATGTCTACATACAGCAGAATAACAGGAACCTAGGCTCTGCTGAAGTATAGATCAATCAGAGAGGCCCTTCTTTAGTAAGAATCCAGATCACTCAGGTGTTTGTTCGAGTCCTCAACGAATATTCCATTCAACGATATAGTACAGCTAAATTCAGCAGCTGTTTGACACAATCCTCAATGAAGCAGCCAAGTCGAGATGGCCAATCTCTCAGAACCGAGTCCTTGTTTTATTCAACTCTCAACTACATATCTTTCCTGAAGTTCTTTAGATTTATAGAACATTAAATTCCTTAATTGCAGTTACAGAAATTGTAACCCAGAGTTCCAGCCACTTCATGCTAACTGGATTGATGAATTGTCAGTCCCTGTTCTTGCTAGCTACAGAATCTTCTAATGGTAGGCCCAATTGCTGATTTTCACTCTCTTACCTTTTTTCTTCAATTCGTATTCATGGTCCATAACACAACTTATGTAAGCATCATTCGTGTGATGCACAAAACGCATAAAATGGTCTAAGACACTGTTCACCTGGCAAGGCATAGAGTTCTTGCAGGCAATATGCATCCGGTGAAACCATGGGCAGTTGAAATATATTACCATTTGTCCCCGTGAAAAGTGAGCGTAGTGGAGCCGTGGAGGGAGCCTGGCACCGGCGGGCTGCTCACAAATGTTTTGAGTTTGTTGCACCAGCACATACTAATGTATCTAGTGGTAGACATGGCGGGCTGCTCACAAATGTTTTGAGTTTTTTGCACCAGCAAAAACTAACGTATCTAGTGGTGGACATGGTATTTTGCTAGGGAGAGGTTTGGACAAGTTATCAAGACATACGTGAGGCCAGATGCATGTTAGGAGTGGAGAGATTATACCTTAGGAACTTGTAGAGCATTTCTAACATTTGCATCGTTAGCCCAATAGTATGAGAGCAAAATGTCATATTCCTGCGCAATGGAATTTCGTATGTCGGTATTATATCCCACAGAGAGAGAGAGAGAGAGAGAGAGAGAGAGAGAGAGAGAGAGAGAGAGAGAGAGAGAGAGAGAGAGAGAGAGAGATACTCTACACCCAAACTTGGGAAGAGGATCCGGAAGATGGAGCCCCTTCGAATTTTCATTGAGTAATCTTCCATGTCCTACTACAGAGGGCTTTGGGGATGCAACGGCGCAGTGCGGTTTCAAAATATGTTCCTGGCTAAGTTGTCCAATGTTCTGTACATCTCAAAGATTAACTACGAAAACTCACTAATTTTAAGCAAAAAAACAAAAGCAAGAGGCTTGTCGGGGTTAATTACCGCATTTACTGCCGCAATATCTTGTGAGCATTTAAGATTTCTTGGAGATGCATAAACTCCTCCACAGCTTTCTTTGACCGACTGTAATGATGAAAACAAAATTACGAAGAATGAATTTTGGAACCAAGCATGGCGTAGATGGGAATTTACTGTGCATCCACTGCGGGGCTTTTGGGTATGGTCAGGAAACTGAATCAAAGGCTTCAATCATACAAATGATCTGTTAGAAGCCACGCCTCATCTTTGTTGAGGCGACCAAGAAGGATTACTAGATCACCATTATCGCATTAGACCGGCCCTATCATGGATGATCCAACAACGCACGGCCAAAGTACAACAGACCTCAGAAAGGATTTTGAAGGTTGATTTATAGGGAACTTATTACCTCATAGAGTTCGTCCGGTATAAGGCCCATCCCATGTGCATATGGTACAAATGAGCCTCCATCAATTGCCCTATCTGTTAAGGGGTTTCCCAGGCTATAACCCTGCACGATTGGTAAATAAGTGATCTGGGGTTCGTGATTCCTGATCCTCTGTACTTCAATTATATTTATGCACTTGAATGACATACCTTGAGATTGAGGATTGGCTCCTTTCCAGCTTCAATTCCTGCCATACCAGTAGTAAATCAAATAATGTGGCAAATCAGTAATGACTCATAGTAATGACAAGGCATAGTTGACGCCCATTATCAGCGGGACTGAGTCAAGATATCACCATGCACGCCTACATTCATCTGGTTGAACCACTGAATGGCATCTTGCCAGTCACCCAAATTCATAGGAAAATTGGTCATTAGATCATCAGTATTGGGCTACGAAGGCATACTTAAGAGGATTTACCATTTGCTATTTCATTGACCACAATAGGAAGCATTAGGCCAGAATAAGAGTCGCCACTGATATAGAGAGGATTGGACAGGAATCGTGGATGAGCTACCAACCACTACAAAAGATTAAAACAAACAAACAGGGAACTGTCTTAGGCACCATGAGTAGGATGGTATGCATGCCGATGAGAGCTAATCTTCATGATATGACCCTTGCAAGCAACCTCAATAAAATGCAAATTTGCTTTTGATTAAGAAGCTGAGCCTTTTGCTACGAGTACTAAACCAGAATATGACCCAATTAAAACTAGGTACCACATGGTTAGACAGTCGGCATGTAATTTTCGAAATTGCTGTTTTTGAATATCATTAAACTGCATTTGACTCTGCGTAGGTTAGAAAGTATGATAAGTGACATCCCATGCTTACTATAGCCTTGACTTGGAGATCACTGTGGTTTTGGCATTTGCAAAAGTTTGCATGAGACATTACTCCCTATGAAGTGGAAAGAAAATTCATAATGAAAATAGAAACTATAATAATGCAGTGGAATACTTCCTATGATTAAATGTTTCATTTCCTGCTCACTTTATATTCATTATCTTGCCGTTGAACACAGCCTAAAAATGAAATTCTAATGAAGCACACAAAAAATAGTGGAACAAATAGATAAAAACGTAGTGCATGTATGATTACCGTAACAACTATATACTCATAAAGGGGACCATATTCGTAGTTTTTGAAATGCTGATTTCCAATTCACTGATGACCGGTAAAGTGGATAAGATTGAACTTTCTTAAAGATAATCCTCATGATAGGTGGACCACAAAATAGTTTTTGAGCTAGCTAGGTGCAGCAGTTTCAGACATTATCACAGAGGCAGCGATACAGTGTCACAAACCTTGATTAAAAACTGGTAAACTTCTATTGACGAATTTGTATCATTAAGCACATAATCCTTTGAGCCACTTGAAAATGAGAATCCTGTTCCCACAGGTGAATCAACGAAGATGACGCTGGCTATCTGAAAAATCATTGCCACTTTATAAGCAAAAAGAGGACCATAAAAGTTCATCAAAATTGTCCGTCCAAAGGACAGCAAAATCTTTTACCTTTGTCCATGAATATTCTCTCAACTTCAAAGTTGGTAGAGAACCATCATACAGAGCATACTCGAAATATAAAGGACCTAGATAGCCAAGACGAAGTTTGAGATATCATTTTTCTAGTAAAAGTGAGGTGAAAAGGGAGATGGGTGGTGGTGGTTATAGCATAAGTAATGTTCTACTTGTTTTAGTTCAAAATAAGATATGGTAGATTATGCAATACAAGTCCCAATAGTGGTTTTCTCCTTTCGTGTGAAGACATGTAGAGAGGTGGACGTTCAGGAAGCTCCCTCATCCCTCATCACAAATGCATACTTAGCCTATGTTTAAGTGATCCAATACGTTCGATTGGTCTATTTTGGCCCACCAACAGCGGTAGTAGAATTAACAGTGGTATATTCGAGATTCGAAGTAAAAATCAATGAATTCCAGATGCGATCAAGTTTTTTTCCTGATATAACAATGAAATGTAATTTGAACATTCTTAGAGAAAGATGCCTGCTGTGACGCTTCCCGCAGGGTACAAAAATCAACAACAACAAATCCTGGTTAACTGAAACGGAATTGAATGAGAAAAATAATAATTCAATTGGAATGAAAAGAAAATTAATATCAACAAAATGGGGATGAGTTCAGCCAAAAAAATGTTAAAATAAACAAAGGTACAAATTACAAGTAACAATGAAAATAATTAAGGTTATTACTGAATGTACATATCAAATTAACCATTGTGAGATAGAATTTTCTATGAGATTTGTTGAGTCTAGGCATATAATTTTAATAATTATAAAACTTGTATATGACTTGAATTTAAGCTAATAATATTTTGCTAGAATTTGTAGTGATAGAAGAATCCACAGAGAAGACGAGACAAGTCACGGAGGCCTATTGTATTCACTGTAATCACGTTTACATAACATAGGACTGATAAAGTAGACCACCAAGGAAAGCATCTCGGTGACAAAGGTTTATCACACTCATTGCCCAATAGGGCACTTTCAAATTGTAACAATAAAAGAAATGCAAACATCTACAGAGATCTATTGAAATCTTTGCAATGTTTATATTCTAGAGAGGAATTTACAGAAGAAATCACAAAGTTCTTTGGACCTATAAACGTCCACAAAAGAATTGGATAGAGAAAAGGTTACGACAATAGAAGTTTGTTGCCATAATAATCGAAAACCCAAGTGGTGCTCTAATAGCTATTTTTCAATGATCTTCTTCCTAACAATAAAGAAACCTTTCAAAATCTATAAATATAAGTTCCATCAAATGGAAAAAACATTCTTGGGGTACACCTTCGATGTTTTGATTGATAGTTTCTAGTTCTTTCCTGAAATCTTTTAAAGTATTTCGAAGAAGAGGAATTTCTCTATGCATGGATGTATAACTTCAAACTTTAAATGATAAATGATAAAGATGTTTTATACCTGTCCACCATTCTTGGCTGGAGAATCTGGAATAGGAGCTTGGGCACTTCAAAATATGACTCATAGAAGGCTTCCAAAGAACCTCAAGACCTTTGAAGAGGATTTTAGAGAGGTATGAAAGATAGGAAGGATAGGTTAGAAAAGGCTAACCTACTGTATATTCCAAGTTTGACTTAAAGTCGGGTTATTGGCAAATCAGGATGCATAAGGACAGTATACAATTAAGTGTTTTGTCATGTCCTCAAGGATTATATGAATGGCTGGTTATGCCATTTGGGTTGAAAAATGCACCTGAAATATTTCAGTGACGAATAGACAAAGTATTTTCAAGAATGAAAGAATTTATCATAGTAAGCATAGATGATGTTCTCGTGTTTTCAAAAACACAGGAAGAACATGTTAGCCATCTTAACCATGTGGCTAATATATTTCTTAAAGAAGGAATGATCATAGCAGAAAGAAAATGTATATAGATGTAATCAAAGATCAATTTCTTGGGATTAGAAATTGAAGAAAATCATAAAAATTTACAACCTCATATTGCAGAATACATAAGAGACTTTCCAGATAGGATTGAGGATCGAAAATAGCTGCAAAGGTTTCTAGGAATCTTAAATTATGCTAGACCATTCATCAAAGGTCTTGCAGTATTAACCAAAGTACTTTACAAAAAAACTTTAGAAAAAATTCCTTGGGAAGCATGTGTAGTGATTTAGAAAAAAGTGTGAAATTTGTCAAGATTTTAATCACTATCAGATTCACTAGACATAATAGTATATGAGGTAGAATATGACTTAATTGGCTTTTTTCCTTATCTCTTCATTTTTGATAACTGAATCTGAGCTTCTATTTCTCTTTGTTAAGCAAGCGTTTCTTCTTTTTCTATTTCTTCTTCTATTGTAATCCTGAGAGATATTTTTCTCAAAGCTTCTCTTATGGTTACAATAGCATCATAAATTACTCAACTGATATCTTCTTTAGCATATCTTAGTACATTAGCTGAATCAGTCAAATATCCTTCTATAGCTCTAGGTCTTTTTTGTTCTAATCTTAATTTTCTTACTGTAAGTCCAGGCATATTTTTAAGATCTAAAAAAGACTTTTATATAGAATAACAAAATCATCCTAACAAAGTTAAGATTTGATCTTAAACATCCTTAATCAATCTCTTAATCCACCTGCGATGTTCGCAAAAATAAGCGATGATTCGGATTGCTTCTATATCATTTCTTTCAAAGTTTTTAGTTACACCTTCGATGTTTTGATCGATAGTTTCCAGTTTTTTTCCTAAAATCTTTTAAAAGTATTTCAAAGAAGAGAAATTTCTCTATGTATGAATGTATAACTTCGAACTTTAAATGATAAATGATAAAGATGTTTTATACCTGTAGCGCCCTCAAAGTTCAATGAACTTCAAGCTTCATCATTTCCAATCTAGGAGAAGTTCGATGCACTTCAAATTCATTGAGGAACTTTTACTCTTGAGCTTATGCCATATACATTTTAGCCTATTAAGAGGTATTACATTGTATATTTTCATATTTGGGTAATTAAGTTTTTTACTACTAAAGAAGGGAATCCTTGTAGCAACATTAAATGTTGCAAAGATTTTTTTGGTGAACTTGAAGGAACCAGGCATACTTGTAAGAGTTCTTGGTAATCTTATAAAACCAGAGGATGTCTGATTCCATATATAAATAGCGGAATCCAAGATTAAGAATACCTTGAAGAGTGGAATAGATGACAAGTGGGCACAAATAACTATAATCCTTGTATGTTTATTATTGTATATGCTTATATACTTCCAGTGCAATCCTCTTTTGTGTACCTATACATCCATTTAATTTGCTAATCTTGTTTCGTTTCTTGCTTTGTCTTACCAATTATTAGCTTCAACCCTGACCTAACAAGATTGAAATCAAATCTATCTAAACCATCGGGCTCAAAAAGATAAGCTAGCAAAATTGTTCCATGTTGAACTTAAAAAGCGTCCAAACTATGATAATTATGTTAGAGGATAAAAATAACTAGTTCTTAATTCAGGTCGAAGTAGGACGAGTGAAAATTTTAAAATATTCAGACAAAGACGCTTGGAACAAAAAATAGATAAATCTTTGGATCTGGAATGATTACCAGCCAGTGTGCCCCACAGGTCAGTTAGAGCAGGATTCCAACATCTAACATACCTATTTCATAAAGAAACCCAGTCCAATCAGAGCAGCCAGGACCGCCACTTAGCCACAGCATAAGAGGGTCCAAGTCTGGGTTTGTCTCAGACTCCACAAAGTAGTAAAATAGTTGGTGTTCATCCGACTCCCCCACACCTATGTACCTACAAAGGGTCAGAACAATCCAATTAGCAGATAGCGATGCGATTTGCTCATACTCCCAAAAGATCGTGTGTGCTGCTTCAGGCAATAATCACACTCCCGATAAACGAATGAATAAAGGAACTTCTGTAAACGATAAACGAATGAATAAAGAAACTTCTGTAAAGTGGGAGTAGCAAATGAAGAAGCAACAAAGTTTACCCTGTTTCGAGATGGAAGGGCAGGGGACCAGGAAATCCAGGAAGATACTTGACCGTCGATTGAGAGAGAGCAAGCCATGGAAAGGTGAATGAAAGGTTTACAAGCAGGCAGATGGCCAAGATGGTACTATGCAACCTTTCTCCTCCCATGTTGGCGCCAGCTCGCATCGGTGCCTAATCCAGCCCAAGCGAGAGAGGAATCCAAGAGGACAAGCCTGCAAAAGTGGAAGTTTGATGGAGACTTGGGAGGCATCCTTTATGTAAGACTTGACTGTCTACTCTCTTAACTAGCAAGAAATTTGCTTTTTAAAGGAAATGTTTTTGTTGCCTAATGCCCATAATAATGCATGTTTTTGTTGAATATTGGTTGCACAAGCCCTGTTACTCATGGTCTTCGGTAACAAAACTGAATAAATCTGTTGCATATTAGTTGCATAAGTGGCCTTGGGTGATGTCCTTATATTCTATTTAAGCTACTAACATAATTTTCGTTGCCAGAAGTAGTTGCCAAAAGCCAGCCTTATTGTAGTGTAATTTTTCTTTTGTGATGCGGACCATTTTGATGGAAAATGCTCCCAGAGTCCCATGAAAACGTTTTTATGGGAGTTACCATCAAAATGCTCCATTTTCATATTTTTAAACAATGGAGTTTGAAAATCTAATTCATTGATATTTTAAAAATGGAGTTTGAAAATCTAATTCATTAATATTTAAAAATGGAGTTTGAAAATCTAATTCAATAATATTTAAAAAATGGAGTTTTTGAAAATCTAATTCACTAATGTTTAAAAAATGGAGTTTGAAAATCTAATTCACTAATGTTTAAAAAATGAAGTTTGAAAATCTAATTCATTAATATTTAAAAATAGAGTTTGAAAATCCAATTCATTAATATTTTAAAAATAGAGTTTGAAAAATTCATTCCATTAATATTGAGTAACTAAGATGCAAAAAATTATATCATTTGAAGACTCTATTAACCACAAAATTTATTTTATTTGAAAGTTAACATGGATTCGTTCAAATTTATAAAATTGTTCAGCCAATTATGGTCCAATCAAAATCTCCAAATTATATTATTTTTTGCATCTTAGCTAAACACCAAATGTTAAACAACATTAATAAATTAAAATTTTAATTTTTTAAATATAAAAATAAAGCATTTAATGGTAAATAATTGTATTATAGTTAAATTTCTATCTTAGTGCTTTTTATATTGTATTATGGTCTAGCTAACTATTTAATGTCCTCCATCTATTGTTTGTCCGGACGTGCATGGGTTAAGTAAAGAACCAATGAAGTTATTAAGTAGAACTACTTTTGGGTGGAAGCAATCCTTGCGGTTATGAGCTACAAAACGAAAACCTCCTGAAAAACAGTGGTAAAAAAAAAAAAAAAAAAAACTCTTGTGTCTTAGGAACCACGCAGGCGTGCAGAATTGGATCTGAATGCCTTTGAATTAAGGAGGTAAAAGCAAAATTATCATCATCCCCGAATAGGATTAAAAAGAAGAACCCATCAAAATTCTTCGACTAGTCGTGTGAATTGCAATGTTTTAATATTTTAAAAGCCGGACCGGTAATTGAACCAGTCAAGCATCTAGTTCACAGTTCCCAACTCAACACGTTGAACTGTTCTTTTTATTTTTCAAAAAATTAAAAAAATAATATAATATATTTTTAAAAAATTTAAACTATAAATCTTAATCTAAATATATAAATTTTTTGTATAATAATATTCTAATTTAATTCATTCTTTTATTTTACTAATAATTTTAAATTAAAAATATTTTACTATTAAACCGTGAATCAAGCCAGACCGATTTCGGTCGGTCCGATCGGCCTGTCGGATCCAATGCTAAAAACATTGGTGAATTAGGGTCCCTTTGGCAACAAGAAAAAGAGGTTGGGTTAGAATATAGAATAAAAAGAAGTGAAGAAGTAAAAAGAAAGAAAATAATATAATATAATAATTAAAAAAGTAAATAAAGATATATTAAGTAGACTTTTATATAAAAAGATAAAGAATAAAAATTAAAAGTATAAATAATAAAAAAAAGAAGAATTATTACATAATTAAGATATTAAATCCTATTAAAATGGGACACCAAAAAAAATAAAAAAAATTTTCTACCACTTTTCCTTAAATGCAAATTGCGGGTTGAATTAGTATTTTTTAAAAATTGAGTTAAAAAAGTTAGAGTTCAACTTGACATGATTTTAAAATTTAATTGGGTTGGTTTGAGGCCATTGCAAGTCAACCGATAACTTATTTCTAAATATAAATATATATTTATTTTTAATATTTATATTAAAGATTTTCAAATCTTGACTATTCATAAATTTATGAACGAAGTAAAAAAGTGTTGATTAAATTAATTTTGATTATAAATATGTAAATTCATATATATATATATATATCTTTACTGAAGAATAATTTAATTTAATTAAAATTTGACTATATATTCAGAAAATTGATGAAGACAGTTTAGACATGATTATAATTTATTAATTGAAGGCAATCTAAGTTGTTAGCTTGAACTTTTATGGTTGAATTAGGGTGGAACTAGAGTTTTAGAAATAAGATGGCCATTACAGTTGAGTTGGAGTTTTAAAAAAGGTGTTGAAGTAAGGTTGATGTCAACCGATGAACCGGGGCCAATTTACATTTTTACAACCCATACTGTGGAGGGATAGGATAGTCATTACACGCTATGCTTTTCTCGACATTATGCAGGCTGAGGAAGTTTGTAGGCATTTCGTAAATCCTACATTTGATCGTCTTCTACAAATGTGAGGGCCATGAATGGTGGTTGATCTGTTTTTCTACCACTGTACGATCAAATTCACCTTTTGGATCTGATTTTTTTCAGGAAAGCAGATAAAATAAAATAAAATGTTGAATTAAAAAAATAACTAATTCATATAGATATTTATATAATTTATTGCTTTGCCTCAATTGAAACAGGTTCCAAAAGAAATATTCAGAAATGGGTCCATTGCAAATATTAATTTCTTTACCTTCTATTTGGCATGGGTTGCATGAATGTCTGGTTTAGACTGTAGATGCTTTTCGAGTATTCGACATGAAAAAGCAAACGACATGATTTGAAACTTGAAATAGAAATAAATAGTAGGCATTTATGACCCCAAAACTGACAGGAAAGAGACCCTGCACATGTCACATCCAAAGCTACAGTCCATGGCTACTTTTGAAGTGTATCCTTTACAAATTTAGGTTGAATGCAAGCATTGAAAACCTGAAAAATATTACTCAAAATATATGAAAATGATATATTTAAAAATGCATCTAGTAGCAAATCTTATTCAAAACTATTGTCTATAAATTGTAGAGAATCTATTAAATTCCCGTTCAATGAGAATGCAAACAGCTTCTTGGACCTTGGGAAGAACTATCATTGTCTATGCTCATATCACTTCCTTTTGCATCCACTTCACTATTGACTCTTTGGGGGCTTCTTAATACTTCATTTGCTTCTAAATGTCATTAAATAATAGAAATCCATATCTAAAATGTCGCTGAGGAAGAGGATGACGTTGAAGTGAGGTCCGACGGTGACAGCTTCTTCTATCGACAATAGGGATAAGGTATTTGGAATTTTCAGAAAGATTTTATTTTTTAATGTTTATTAGTAGAACGGGTCAGGTTGGGTCAGGTTTTTACCTATTGACCTGTCCCACCCCACTCAACTAATAGGTTTGTCCAAACCCAGTAGCAAATAGGGTCAAGTCACATGAGGGTTTGGGTCTGCCAAATTTGCACCCTTAGTTGCTCGTGTGGGACCACGAAAATGATTTCATGAAATCCATCCAATTCATTGTATCTGATTAAAATGATTTTAAATACTATTATTAAATGAATAATCACAAATACAATAAATTGATTGATTTTCAAGAATCGTCTTAGTGGGCTCCACATAAACCGATTCCACCGGGGACCATATGGATAGAGATATGAGCAATATAAAAAATAAATAATGATGTAAATAACTAATTGAACCAATTGAAGTTCACAAGCTTACCTAATTAACAAATCATCCTTAACTTTGAAAAAAATTATTCTCGGAGAGAAACTCCCCATGAATTTCTAGAAACGTGATCATCCAGTTATAAATCGTGATGCCTCAGTTGAAGTACAAGCCACCCAATTTTAGAAATGTGGTTAGTGGGCTAAATGAAAGAAGATGGTCCATCAAGAGGTTATATATTTTCATTCGGCATTTCAGTCTCCCTCTTTTGGTTCTATGATAGGACTTGAGAAAGAGGAGATCATCATAGCATGGACATTGAAATGGGTCCATACATAATGCCATATTTCATTTCGAAGGTGAGGAACGTTGTCAATATATGAACATGGATAACTCATATATGCATTCATCTAACTAGAGAGATGCATTCAATGACCTAGCGGAATCCAAATTCAAGCTTCTTTTAGCACTATGAGACGAAGAAAATGTGTCTATACTACAGAACTAAAACTAAATAGATGGTAGCTACAGAGGTTTCTGAGAAATCCATCGATCAAGCATTGCAACGCATTCCCTAGGCCTGTATTCTGGGGCTGTATGGCCTCCTCCCTGCAACCCACAAACAACATAGTGAATTGTCATGATCAGAAGTCATCCATGTTGGAACTTGGAAGTTTGAGACCCTTCTCAGCTAAGTCATCAGTAGAAAGCTTCCATGTGCAGCTACACATTGATGAGATTGGGAGCATAGAAAGACCATTGTTGCATGCAATAAACAAGTGGGATAGATGGGTTCAGATTGAGGAATTATTTCCTTACCTTCACTGTTGCAAATGTCAAGTTGTTTGCGTATGTCCTCGTGTATCTGAAAATTCAACACGCCAAGAAACATACATCCATTCAGTGTCAAATCCAGTATTAGTCCATGAAAACAGATCGTGATGCAAAAGCAAGCTTGTACCCTGCAACTTGAGAGTCGATAGTCCATGGTCGCCAATCATCAACGATGGAATAATTGAGGGATCTTATCCATGCTTGGGTTGATATATATGAAATCGTCATGTCGTGATCGCCACTATTTGATGACAAAGAAGCAGGTATCAACAGCATATTTTGGTAAAGTGGATAATAAAAAATAAAATAGAAGATGGCTATGGTACAGGACCTGTACACTAGAGCTCGGTAACCTTTCATTGTCAGATTCCGATGGTATTTTATGCTACTGTCAACGTCTTTGAAGTAAGATAAGCCATAGTTGCACCTCCTCCATTCTTTTATCGATGACTGACAATCATTGTCAAATGCTGTTTTAGTTATTATTTTTAGTTCAAAATAACATAGACGATCTTATCAAATTGAAAATCCGAAGTATTGAAGTGGGGTTGCTAAAAATATCTGCAGCATCCTTCTGTTTCACGGAGAGAAGGTAAAATCTCCACGAACACTAACTCATTAAGATGACTGCATTAAGAACAATCCATTGTTTCGGCAATAGAAATAGCAGAGATACAGGCTGATTTTTGCAATGATATACCTCTCGGATCTTGATTGCCTTCTGAACACGCGGGTCGTTGGCCCAATAATATGAGAGCAAATATCCGAATGACTGCATACATGACATTAATAAGAAATATTTCTAATGGACGTGCATGAAGTGGATAGGAAGAAATACCCTCACCCTACAATCCGAAGGTTTAGCTGGTGCCTGGAGGAAGCGGGCGGTCCTCAAACTCTCCTCGAGAGATCTTCTGTCTCCTTCCATTTCTTTTGGCTTGGGCGACGCGAAAAAGCACCAGGGCTCCAAAATGTGGACCGTGTTTAATCCATTCGTGCACTGCATTTTTTTCAATATGATTATGATTAATGCTAGATGAGTAAACTGCGAATGCTATTGGTACAATATATGTGATACACGTTACGATCCGAAAGACGTAGATAGGATGTTCTGATGATGTGTGCATGTTCAATCTCAAAAATCAGTTCCGTGCATTCGTCAATTTGACGAGCCATGCTTTTCTCCTCCTTCATGGGTGTCTCACCAAAGATCTAACAGCTGATTTTTTGCTAAGAATGTGAACTGACGATAATCCCCACACATGTGCCAGGTGGCAGGCATGTGAGTATCAGTTGCGGGATCATGGACATTGATGTCTGATTCTTGCCCACCTTGTTTACTTCTTCAAGAGCTTCAGCACACTGCGGATTGCTTGGGTTGATGTAATCTCCTTTGCAACTCTTCTTGGCCGCCTGAAACCGAAGGCATGAGAACATGATCAAACATTTTGCCTTGCTGAACACGTTTCGTGCAGATGGGCCACGTTTAAGGATCATCAGAACCGTTCGGAAGTAGACCCAACCACGAAAAGATCATCAGAAAACGGCAGTGTCGAGACCACGTTTTGAGCCGTTGTGATCATTCTCACACTATTGAGAGAGAGAGAGAGAGAGAGAGAGAGAGAGAGAGAGAGAGAGAGAGTTCCATGAAACACGTATGGTGGGGCAGACCTTATGAAGGGGCTCTGAAATTAGTTTCTTCGTCTTTCCCACATTTCCTTTGGATCCACTGGTCAGGTCATCCAAGGAGTACTTGAAAATAGCAGTTTTGGGAGCCCTTCATCTGGTAAGCCCATCCAGAGATCATTGCTCTGCTGGGCCGTCATGATTGGAAAGTGGAAACGGCACAACTTACCAAGAATCTACCCACGGTGGGGCGGACCTCATGAAATTATTTTTTTCCCGTTCCATTCAACCAACTACCCCCTTTCTTATTTCTTTTTCCTTCTAATCTGTTTTTCTTACTTGGATGGCAAATGTGGTCGTATTTCTTCTTTACCTAAGTTGAGGCCACATCTTCGCCCTAAACACAACTTGAAGGGACCGTATTCTCTTGTTAAAGATTGCATTGGTGCGTGGTCTATATGTCTTGGGGAGCCCAGCAGATAATAGCTCTTATTATTTAATTGCAAAATACTTAGGTTCTGATGATGATGAATGCTATTGAGATCTCATGATTGTGTGATTAGTTACATGGGGTACAGAATCACCTCATAGAGTTCGTCTGAGATGATCGCCATCCCGTGAAGAAATGGCACCTTTGTGTTCTCATCAAACCTGTAATCCGTTGCTGGGTTCCCAACTAAATATCCCTGCATGCATTTGATCAAGATCTATACAACTCCAAGGATTGCTACTTTTATGTGCGGGTCCACATGATCTCTCATCAGATCGAAAATTTTCTAATTTTGTCTGAAAAATGTATACCTTGAGATTGAGAACTGGCTGCAATCCAGCTTCAATTCCTGCAAAACAAACAAAATAAATGGATATACTTCCAAACAGAGCATGACGTTGGTGGCGCGGTGAGCAGAGGGCGACAACAGATTCGTGGGTGCGGGGAAGATTCACTTGCAAGTCATTGCCAATCTTATAAACTTCAAGGATCTTCACATTAGAAGAATTTTATTGCGAGGGAAAAAAATTCTAAGATAATAAATATTTTAAAATAATTTTGACCTCAAGGTCCTCGAATTTTTGCGCAAATACAAAAACTTGAAGGTAAATTCCTCTAGGAAAAAAAAACATGTTGATGGCGATGAATTCGCATTGAAGAGGTATGAACATAAAACTAATGAGGGGCAGAGTAGTAGATGTAATTGGTTAGGAAGTATGGAATAATGGAGGGTTACCGATTGCTATTTCTTGAGCAATGACAGGAACAGTGACACCGGAGTAAGAATCGCCACCGATGTAGAGTGGATTTGAAAGAAACTGAGGGTGATCAGCCAGCCACTGCACACCATTGTTTGAAAACATCACAAGCTATTGACATCAGAATCTCTGCAGTTCATTTTCTGGGTTTGTCTATGTGGAAGTGGGTGGATGGGCTTATATTATAAGAATTAGGCAGATGGCCTTGAATTGTCATGAGGAAAACAAAGGTATTAGAGTTTATTTACCTTTATGAGGAACTCATGAGCTTCCTTGGATGATCTTATGTCCCCGTTCTTTAAATCTTTCGAAGCAGTTGAATAAGAAAATCCAGTCCAAACAGGTGAATCCAAGAAGATGATGCTGGCAACCTGAAAATCCCCAAAACGAGACATTTGAAACATAATTCCAAAATTCAATATTATCAAATCTTGTTAGCTGATGAAGTCAATCTTGTGAGTCCCGTCTTCTAATGCTTGGCATCCATAAACAAAGGCAGCAAAAAAGGATTACTAGTTTCAGTAACATGCGGAGTTATAAAATTTACGTGTAATCATAGAAAATATGGAAACTCGATTTTCATTTTAGATTCATAGTCACTATACAAAATGTTTTTTATATAATTTATGTATTGAATAAAAATCTAAATTAAATATTTAAGCGGTCATGATAAAAAAAATTAAGAAATGTTTAATTGTTGCAATTATTTTGGAATCATAAATCACTAATATCATATCATATAATCATCTTATCATTAAATATGTATATATATAGGTTTTGACTAGGTAAATAAATAATATGTTATTCTGCTTTGTTGCATGGCATTTGACCAGTAGAAGAGCCATCAAAATGCTGGTGTTGTTGTAAATTAAAGAAAGAAAATGCACCTTCGTCCATGATTCTTGCCTCCACCCCAGAGCCGGCACACTTCCATTGTAATCTTCATTTAAGTAATACAATGGACCTACATCATAAAAAAATTCAGATATCAAATTTCTAATTACATACTGGGTAGCCTCGCACTTATGGGAGGAAACCGTCTCATGCTTACATGACTTTGATGCCATAAAAGGAAATGGAAACATCAACATTTTGAAAATTATTTGATACTTAATAGGAATGCTTTGCAAATCAATTCAGGTCAAATTGCAATAGTCTCAACTAAATGCAACCTTATTCTAAAATCGACTACAATAAAACCCTAACCTCAATTTCAATCTAAATATTAAAAATTTCCAACCCAACCCTGTTAGGTTGGCCTTAGCAATTTACCCCCCTAAATTATAATAATATGTAGCTCTGTGCGGCCTGCCGAGAGTGCACCAAAGTCTGGATTCTTGTTTGATTTTTGATGGTTTGTCTGCTGTGTTTTGGACAGTATGGAGCTCTTAGGCCTGTATCGGAAGCTTCTGGTGCTACTTTCAAGAAAGTAGCTCAGGACAATGACTTGTGGGCCACACTCCGTCGAAATGTGGAGGCACCAGCAGCTTCACTCGATTAGAAACACGACCATTAGCCGGCCCTTTTTAGCTCAAAAAAATGGCACCCAAAAAACCGTGTTTCAGTGATCAAGACCTGAGGTAATTGAACAGAAAGAACTTATAGTGATGTGAATCCCAATTCCCTAATCCAACGGGCTCCAATCAACGCTTAAGAGAAATAAGAGGGCAACAATCAAATTAAGGGAGTGATCAACGGTCTGGATTGTTAGACCATTATGCCCAACTCTCTTAAGGAAACGGATGGTCATTTAAAATTATGAGCATTTGCAAATATACTTATACTTTTTATCAACACTTGGACTTTTATTGATGTTTTTGAAATATCTAGAAAAATATTCGTGTTTTATCAGAATATTTTTTAAAATATTTAAAATTAATGATTTTTAAATTAATAAATGACTGGTATAGTTTTAGAAAAGTGGTCTAAATCTCCCAAAGTGAAATAATTATCTTCTAAAGATACCCATTAAATATAATTGCATTGACAAAAGAGGTGAAAAAGATAAAAAGAAAGTAGATTTCGGAAAAATGGAGAAGATTGAAGGAAATTATATAAATTTTAAAAAAGGGTAAAAAAACAGAAGAAAAGAGATTTCCCCTGCTTTTGACAACTACCCAACACACCCTAATTACGCGGAGACACCAATTCGTGCCATGCGCCTCAAATGCTTCAGGTTTGCAGCAGGCGTCCACGAGCGAGAGTTTAGCCTCTGCGGTTGCTTTTCATCTGACGAGTAGCTTTGGAATTTTGTATATATCATGTGTTTGTTGGAGATATCTTTTTCCTGCTCCATAACATGGAAGACCCACCGGAATAGCCTTGCCATTAATTTCATGCCAGAATGTCACTAGCCAGCTAGCAAACAGAGAGCCGGACCTCTATCGGCCAAAGAGGCTGACAACAACAAATGATCAAGAGATCCTAGGAAGTTCCGTCATGGGGATGGATGTGAATCATGTGATGGAAACATCGATGGAATCAGGAAACCACGCCCTTTCTGCTAAGGGGTGAATTTCTCTTTTCTTCCATTTTCATCCTCTCCCCGTTAATGTCATGTAGTTCATCTACTTTTACTTTATTCAATATTTATATGTTCTTTATTATTTTTATATATTTTTTAAATCAATCGAAACATTTCATCTAGAGCAACATCCGACGGTTGTGTTTCCATCGCTACATTGCAGTTTAGTAGTAGGGTGTGCAGTCCTGTTGTGCACCTCTATGATAATACACTCCATGCCTTGTCAAAACAAAGGAATACTCACCATATACCCCGCATTTCTTTTCTTTTTTTAATTTTTATCCTATTTCTTAATTATTATTTTTATCTTTTCAATCATTCATCTACTACACACCTAACTATATTTTTCTTATCATATTATTTGATCTTATCTGTATACATTTTCCACTATAATATACCCAAATTCACACCCTTTTGCAATCTTAATCGTCCAAAAAAAATAAAAATTCCGAAATTCCATTGTGAGGCCGGACACACTCCATAGCCTGAGAGAGTAATGGCCATTGGTTTCAGGACCGCAGCATCACAACGTTAGGATCCATGCAAACAGATCCAGCAGAGTTTGGTGACGTTACAACGGAGAAGGGTGGATCGCCATCTCTCTCTTGGACTTCAAAATATCCAAGAAACCGTTAATCAAATTGATAGAGGAAGTTCAGTTCAAACTAATGGTGAATTCTCCCTAGAGCGTATGTAAATCCTCTGTAATTTGTGCTTGCTAACACCCACGTCCAATTTCGTGAAACCAAACAGTGAATTTCTGTGCTTTTCTTCCATCCCAAAAGTGGGAATGGGGCATCAGAAAAATCAACCAATTAAGGTGGGTATGGAATTGCAAACAGCAGGATCATAACTCAAAATTCTCGGACATCCACCTCTTTCTCACTTGTCTACCTTTGCATCAATATGCAAGTTTTCCTGACATGGGTCACATAGGTGCAGCATCCCAGAAGTACAATTTCGTACATATACCTAGAAAGATCAAACACTCACGAAGATCTAACAATCAAATGGACAAAACCCCTTTCAAGGCTCAGACCATCAGTCTCCCATCAAAAATTCAAAATGATCAGGAATAACTGAATCTGAAATCTGACACCCCGCAATCTTGTTCGTCGTGAAACCATGAAGGTGAAAGAACAAAGAAAAGAAAAACATACCTATTTCAAAAGCAAGTCCACTCCACGCAGAGCAACCAGGGCCACCTGTGATCCACAACAGGAGTGGGTCTTCTTTTGGGTTCCTTTCCGACTCTATGAAGTAGTAAAATAGATGGTCTGCCTTTGATTCTCCGACGTCTATGTAGCTACAACAATCAAACATTAGTGATGAGATACGACTGCTAGAGATGCCCGTATCCAACTTGGGAGGATTTCCTCTACAAGCTTACCCGGTTTCCATGGTGAAGGGGAGTCGGCCAGGAAAGCCCGGTAAGGAACTGAGTTTCCATCCAGAGATTACAGGCTGTGGATGGATGGAGAACAATACGAATAGAAAAAAGGAGATTGATTGGAACATTGCTGCGGTGGTCTTCCTTGAATCCATTTCAAGCAAAGCTATGAGGGACTGTGATTGGGAGGTATATTGCAAGCCAACAAGGGCCGGATCAGTGGTTTGATTAATAAAAACACATGGTTCTGAAAATGAGTATTTTCCAATGTTCAACACCCCATAACATGTATTGTTGACAATTCAGTTTCAACCTTTGGGTGTGTATGTTTTAATGTAAAAGGGGTGTGAAGGCTTTATACATGCAAAACGTGTGCAAAAACTACTTTTTATTACTAAATATACTTGGTGTAAAATTTAACTATATACAATAATTTTACTTTTTTACATCATTAAAAAGCTGTCTTTTTCATTTTTATTCGATTTGTCTGAAATTACTTCCTACACTATTGACGTAATTATCTTCTCTTTTATACTTCTTTTACATATTTTTACTTTACACGTCTCTTTTTTGTCAAACTAAAGACACCTGACTTAAAAGGGGGGTCATTTGCATATTAATTGCTCAAGTTTCGTTTCTTCCACAGGAGAAGGCGAATCAAAATCGGAAAATAGAGAAACTTAGGTGTCTTTTTGCAAATTACATTCTTAAAAGTCAGAAACCTTTACCTGGTAGGCCACGCTACATGTAGACTTCATCGAGGATATATTCAAATTAGAAAACGTAGTCACTCACGACATATTAGCCATTGTGATGGTGATACCATTGTCTGTACAAGATCGCTTTTTTGTAGTTTTCGAAATAACTTCTTTAATTATGAGCTGCCGCCCGTCCATCCAACACTCCGGAAGATAAATGAAGTGGTGAGATAGACGTGGCACCCACCAGCAGAAGAGTTTGCAATATCTCTTCAAACATCAGACAGGGCATCCTGCAGGTGTTTTAATTCCTTCGCCGCATACAGAGCACTCGACAATCAGAACCTCTTTCTTATTCACTGTCACCCAAAAGCTAAGCTCTTGCGATAACTCTGCTTTTTTCAATCTGTACTTATTTGCTATTCTCGTCATTTTATTCCTATCTCCTGCTGAGTTACATTTGGTTTAAGGGAAAAGATAAGTAAAATATTTTATATAGAAAAAGAATGATAAAAACTACTTTTTTATTTTATTATTTGGAACTAATTTATTTTTTCATATTATTACCTAATTTTCTGAAAAATTATTTACTTTTTTTATTTAATTTATAATTTGCGTTATCATCTGTCTTTTTCAATCTGTTTGTACTTTTCTTCCTCCTTTTTCTTCAGCCTTTTTCTTTCTTTCCACCTAACCAAATAGAGAATAAAATACCTTTGTCAGCGTCTGCGGTCCGAGGGATGCCCTGTCAAAATCAACGATCGAAATGATGAGGAAACGAGACGCACAAGTCCAGAGTTCAAAATCGTGCTCCGATTTTCTTTTTGTTTTTGAGCATGGGATGACTCGGGATTGGTTAATTGCGAGGGCAACGCACCAAAAACCACAGCAAATCAATGACGCAACCACGATGGACTTTCGTTGCTGCACAAGAAAGCAGAGCAGAAGTTTGTGCCGTTCATCCGACGCGCTTTCCGGGCAGAAAATCCGCAGCCGAAAAACATACACACCATTCCTTCTTTTCTAACATAAAAAATCATGAGTTGTACCTACGTATTACATCAAATGCATACTTTTGGAGTTAGAAAGTGACTCTGTAGAGCAAATTACAGGCCATCCATGTTTGAGATAACAAAAGAAGATAAATATATTTTTTTCAGACCTTATTTTAAGTAAACGGAATGGAAATGGATTCTGGAAATAAAAATAGGGATCTTCTGATAAAATTACGTGGGAAATACGATGAACGGTTCAGATGTTGTGACAAAATTAAGGGCCCAATTTTTTCCTGCGGTGCGAATCCCGCAAGCTAAGCGCGTGTCGCGGGATTCGCACCGCAGGAAAATGCAAGTTCCGAACGGGAAAGCGCTTTGACATTCCAATAGCCAATCAACTGTTACAGTTATCTAATGATCTCCGCCTTGGATTTTTGGTCCGCAACTTACGCTTGCCTGTGTAAAGCTATCCAACCATATATGTGGGGAAAATGCATTAATAATACCTATATTTTCAATAATTATCTTATATTTGTTTTAACCTTGCTCATTTACATCATATCTGACATCATTCCCATTGGGCTGTTTGGCTCGGGAAAAGGAAATGGAAATGGAAAGTAAATGATAAGAATAATGTCTATCCTATAATAAATAAAATTTAAATAGATAAGATATACTAATTAAATATATATATATATATAATAATAAATAAAATTATTATAATAAATATTCGCTGGAGAAATGAACTTTTCGTTTCCTTTTCCACAACCAAACCTGCCTAATGTTACAGACATCAATTTCGGTTGCATTCAATTCATGCCAAGCGAATCCCCGATTTAGATTCTAGAAGAAACGCAATGCTTTCTACGCTTCCACAAGCCATAGCAGCATTTCTGTCGTGAAAACGAGGCTTCTACTTTTTCTGCTCTCCTTACTGGAGCTTCCACGCAGTCAATTCTACTGTAACATGTCAAATCTGGTTAAAGATAATTAAAATTATTAAATATTAATAATTAATGATAAATTTTTAAAAATAATTTTAAAAGTGCCTGTCAACCAGCCGCTACTCAACCGAATTTATACCTGTTTGTAGACCTTTCTGATCTAAACCGTTCATGTTGAATAAAAAAATCAAAAAATATTACTGAAAATTCAAGTTTCAATATATGTCTTTTTAAGGAATGTTGGCCCCACAAAATTAAGGGCCCGATTTTTCCCTGCGGTGCGAATCCCGCTGAGCGCATGTTCGCATCCGCGTCGCGCATGGATCTTGCGTGCCAGGCTGAGCCCCCACCCAGCTTCGGGCCCAACGGCAGGCTCAGCTCCAGAGTGGTCTCGGCTTCTCTGGGCCTCCTTGCTGGTAGGCCTGCTCCAGCCGACCCAGTACCCAAACGCTACGGCCCGGCTGCCTGCCGGCTGCTTTTATTCCTACTACACAATTTCCAAAATTGGTTTAACAATTGTAAAAATATATATTTTGAAACTTTTGCACCTTTTAAATATTATCTATTTAAATTATAAAAAAAAGGGTCCTCACATCCCTTAGTGGACATCTCTCCATATAATGCGTTTGCTTGAAATGAAATTAAATGAAAAGAAAATTGATGTTAGCAACTTAGGAGCAAAGTCAATTATAAAATAAATAAAGTTAAAATAAATATAATATAATTATTAAAAATATAAGTTATGATATAAAAAAATTTGTTACAGAAATTATAGTCAATCCAACATTAGAAATTTTCAATGATAGATATTAAGTCACAATGATGTTAATTTTAAGTTTACTTGAGTATTTTATTTAGATAATCTTTATGTGACTAAAACAAATGGTGGAATGGATCTACTTGAAATGAAATTAAATAGAAAGAAAACTAACATCAATAATATATGAGAAATTTCAATAATAAAATGAATAAATTTATAATAAATATTCTATAATTATTAAAAATATAGGTTATGATAAGGAAAAAATAAAATTGCCATGGAAATTCTATGTCGAATTGTCACTGGGGATGTGAATTTTCCATGGAGATGGTGGAATGGAAGCGAGGGAGGTCCTTTGCTTGCGCCCAGTTTACAGGTGAAAGTGGGGTGGGCTGTGTAACCAGGTAAAGATTCGACCGTTGGCTGAGAGCTTGGAAGCCAACAGAAGTAGACTGAGGAAGATGCAGGGCAACATCTTTGTTGGACTTCCACCCAAGCCAGCAACCATTATCATCCTCTACACTGGGT
>JAYJMB010071043.1:0-14150 GCA_036873735.1 Pouteria campechiana | reverse complement strand
CAAACTATTAATCCTATCTGTTTTGTCATTATTTATTTTATTAATGGCATTATCTTACATGCATCATTTGCATTTATCACACATGCAGGTTACCAAAGACACCGACTGCATCAGTTTTTCCCCTTAAAAAATTATGCCATCTGGCCGTCTCACCTCCTGCATAGGGAACTAAAAAGGGGGAAAATAATTCTGGGGATGAATCTGACCGGTGTAAATATTGTACCTGGTTGAAAGGAATTGATCGGTGGACGGTTCAGATTCAACATCTCGGCTTTTATATGTCGGTTGTTACAAAATACGGTCCATCCTGAAGCGGTCAACCAAGTAAGTATGGCGATCATGACTATATTATAAAATTCCATCCTGTGGTACGGTTTTATATATGGGCTGGGCATTATCCAAAACTTTCATAGACTACAGCTTTTCAATGGATATCGAATGATAATCTTGCGATCCATTAGCCACAATATTCATCATTTTCCCATTAATTATTTAGAGATTGTACATCAATAACCTAATATTTCCATATGTTTGGTAAATCACAATTACAAAACCTATACTGTCGCCCGATATCTGCTTGATGAATTGCGGGAGCAAAAAGCTGCCTATAATTGCGACAGGTGGACGCCCCAGCTTTTTTGGAAGCGGATTGTCTGTAAGACCGACTCTATAACCGGAGTGACAAGTAGGCCACTCGCAGAACATTTAAACCATCATACCCATCCAATAATTTTAAAATGCAACATGCACCGTTCATATTAAAAATCAACCGAATCAGACATTCAGGTTGTCAGTAATAAAAAAAACAACGTAAAATAAAATGTTTACTTTCAAATTTATGATATAGCCCATTTTAGTATTGAAATAATTTAACTATTCATTTATCTAAGCAAGAAATATATATTTAATGCTTTCTTTCAGTTATGCATGTAACATAATATAGATCATTTACAGTCGTAAAATAATTTTAACCATAATATAAATCCATATGGTTGATAAATCATTTACAGTCATATAACGCACCCTTAGCTACATTTTTCTTAATTGGTGCCCACTTGAATGTCTGGTTGGGATGGTTTTCAATATGAAAGATACATAATAATAATAATAATAATTTAAAATATCTGGATGGGTTAAATATTCTACGCGTGTCCCACTTGTCACACTAGGGTAAAAGCTTATCCACTTCCCACTTATTTAAGGTATATAATAGCTAATTGATGGTTATCACTTGTGGAGCCTACATACACCTCGGTCAATAGGTCAATTGCAATTGCATAGCATAAATATGACTGCCCTCAGCAATCTTCTAACAAGGTATACCAGTAAATCCTAAAGGTATTTGCAAAACAAATTATGTAATTTTGAATAATTGCAAATTTGCTCTTGTATGTTAGATATTTATAGAACAAATACTCTAAATTATTAAATATTGAAAAAAAAACCATATTAACTAAAGAAGCTTGATAGAAATTGATAGTCAAGATTTAATTGCAGAGTTTAATTTGCAGACATTTTTAAAAATTGGGCCTTTTAAGTTTCCAATATATGCATTTTGAACATCAATCACCAATCTTTGTCAAGCTCTGTTAGCTAATAAGGTCTATTTTATAATATTAGACAACTTAGAGAATCTGTTTTACACATATTCAGAATATGAGGACTAATTTGTAATTATACTAAGTTACAAAGTCTATTTCAGTACCGGGTAAATCTTATGTAAAGAACGTTGCAGCAACAACATGGCTTTTTCCATAATCAACCAAAAGTCAGCAATTCATTGCCAACAGGGACAGTTCCATGTAAAGATATTCACAAAACATGCGGTGGTTACATTTTATAGAGATCAAGATATTTTAATTAGGCAGAAGGATGTGCCGTTTAGATAAACACGAAGGACGGGATGCATTACTGCTCTTGAAATCTTTCAAATACATTGCAGGAAGTGATCGGATATGACAAGGAGGTGGCTGAAACTGCGAGGGCGTTGTAGTGGAAGACCGGAAAGTAATGATGAGGGGGTTGAATGGTGGAGGCTAATCAGAGTGCCCGTATATGATACAAGTTCATCTGTTCAATTGGGTTAAGCGCATTTATATCTTTTAATGACCCATCAAATCGGTAGTTTGGATTCACCTAGGCCTAATTTCCAAAAGGAGATTGAATGTGCACAAGATCCTGCACTTGTCGCGAGTCCTTTAGGAGCCATTTTCATTATAGAATTCACATTACAGGCTTGAGAACTTTGTCAAAACTGCTTTTGAGGGACGCGTGCACTGGCCTCAAGTGCTTATGTACCAACTACCAAGCATCAAGCAACTGGCTAAACATGTATATATCTTTGGTTTCAAATATTCCATCCTAATTTTTTTCCTCTTATTTTTATGGGTGTTCCTGTTCTTAAGGAGCCCCATCATGTCGACAAGTTCGATCTCTTTGAAGACTGAAGCCGACTTTACTTTTTAATTTTTTGTCTTTTTTCCTCTTTTTCTTTTTAAACTTATCTGTCTGAACCTTTTATGAATACTAACGAGTAATTTTAAAATCTCGGGTTACATTAAGTTATTGTTGGGTTGATTTCAAGAAAATGACTGAATTGGAAAAAGATACGACTGGCATAGATGTCAAGATTCGGCAAAAAGTAATGTGTTATTGGAACACGAAATGTTTGATTGAGATAGCAGAAAAGAACCTTTTATCCTCTTATCCGGATGTTAATAGGTCCATTATTCAGTGCCCCTTGTCTTTATATGATAATAACCGCCGTACTTGGAGGGGCAAAAATTAAAAACCCAACATGGAAAACGTTTGCCATCCAAGCAAACTATCATCCATTTGAAGGCTGTTTGTTCGAAGATTTGAGTTCTTTCGATGTGGGTGAAGTTCAACTGCATGCACAGTCATCGCGCCAGATTAACGGTCAGGACCACAAACCCATGTGCCTCATGTCCGAAATCAAACACTAGTTGTTTACTTGTTCGTTTCCTGTCCCGATACCTTTCGACCCGACGATTCCTCATTATCGTGAATTCTGTCTAGAGAAAAATGTGGAAAGTGGGTTGAATGTCTCACGTGAAAGTAGCTTGCATGGGGCCTACCTCCATGTGAAGCCATTTAAGCTAAAATATCTCAAGATATTAACTACCTCATTCTCGGATCCTGTCACAAGCCCTTCTCGATCGTCCGTTGGTCGTCCGAGATTCTTCCTTACATTAACTTTTATAGTCCTTGATACTAATCATTTGCGGTTTTCGTCTCGGGTGCAATCGATGCAAGTCATTATTCATTGATGGAAAGTTTCATGAAACATGGAGATCCTGTTGAATGTGGGTTTTTGGCTCTTGCTGATGTTAATGCTTACGCTTGCCGTGCAGGGATTGGGGCTAGGGATGCATGTTATTAGCATGGAGCCCCACCATAAGCTCAATAGCCCCGATAAGCATACATTGTTGTCTACAGCATGTACCTCTTCAGCACGGCTGAAGCCATTTTGAGTTAAACGCGGCCGTATCATCCAGCCTGTAGACATTTATTTGCCCAAGGGGCCAGAATTGACCTCAGAACAAACACCTACAGGGCATGGACCAAAAGATTAGATGGAATGGCTCCTACGGCTGGAATCCTAACAAGTGGAGGCGCAGGAGACCAAGTTGTACGAGTGGTTACCGTCATTTCCCCTCCTTTTTTAAGAGGAATATGTGAGTCGTTATGATGCATGCATTGGCGATGTTATATGAATATAAAAATTTAATTCAACTATGTTTTTGTAAGCTTAAGTCTTTTGGAATATTAATTGAATTTTTAACATTTAAGGCCCAAACGACAAGTAAGATTGCTTAGAATTGAATTGAATAGAAAGAAACTTAACACATGCAATGAAGCGAAAATATATATTATAATTAAAAAATATAATTATTATTGAAAATAAGTGTTAAATCAACTCCTAAGAATCAATTTTTATGAAATTTAATTTCATGGATTTTAAATCTACTTTGTAGATAATGCCATTAATTAATAGTTTATGCAGCTTACATATAACTATAAATCAAAATCATCATTAAATTATAAAAACTCAAAAATGTCATTTAAACTAGTGTTATTAGAATCAGACCAATGGTTGAATTTGTGAGGCATTCATTCACGGTCCAACAGGTTTGACTAGTCAATTCGACATGTTAAACTTTTTTTTTTTTTTGAAAAAAATAAGAAGCTAATAATACAACATGATTTTAAAAAAATTTAAAACTTAGATATTAATTTAAATATATAGATCTTTTGTTATAATACTATGCTACTTTAATTCATTCTTTTATTTCATTAATAATATTAAAATTTTTAAAAAAATATTATTAAACTAAACTAGGCTAGACCGGACTAGTCAACGGGGCAGTTCATGGTTGAACCAGTTTGACTTGGGAGTCCAATCTGGTTCTGATGACATTTGTTTGAACCATGAATGTTGCACGCGATTTCACATGTACATGTGCTTGAATGCTATCTGCACCGGTTATTTCTACTGCGAGTAAGCAAAACAGTTTCCCTGCAGTTCGATTGCAAAGGGCGAATATAAGACTACCATCTCGGTCAATCACGGCGATGAAAATCAAACATATGGATTTATTATTGTAAAATATTCACTAAATAAGACCAAGGCACATGAAGGCGGAAAAAAATCAATCTGTATCAATAACAAATTAACTTAACATACAGAATCTATATACATTATTTCATGTTAATGATTAACTTCCACTCCATGAGTGAAACATGGTAAGCAACGGCCATATAAGCCATAAAATGGCTGTAATTACCAGTGAAAAGTTATAAAGGAAGAAAATAAAAATGCACAAGTAATTCATCTGGCAAATTCCTTAACACATTTTTCACATTAAAGTGCTATCCTCCACAAGAAGCCAATGCTTTTTTAACCTGGTCCTTTTTTAAAGCTTCGCAGTTTATTCTCAATCAGCTCAGTTAGAAGTTTTCTACGCTTTCAAGTGACGTTATCGTCCCAACAACGTTTCGAGCTTGGGTAAGTACCAATGTAGACAAGAAGTTGCAGCCGGCATTCTCAAGTCAATCTTAAATATTACTGTTTAGTTACTGGTAATATAACTAACATGATATTGTCAGGTTATCAAGCAAGTAAAATCCAAAAATACTTGGCCTTTCGGGTCATGATACGGCGAGACAGATTTTACTCTTGAATTTCAATTTCGGATTGGTCGCACGACTTAGATGCAGCTTATAAGTGCTAGTGTATGGCCCTTGTAAACTGCAGTGTGTAGAGCTGTCTACTTCCCGGCTCCTCGGCCCCACCAACAGAGCTCTCTCATCATAGTCACTATTCACCAAGTAAGTCTAAATGAAATTTACCACAGACGACTCCAATTATTCAAACTTCTAGCCCATTCTCATCACAATGCAATTGCTATTTACCAAAAAAAATGAAGAATAATTTGCCCATGAGAGTAAGTGCGATATAAAGTAGGAATAGCCAAGCTTGCAATTATATATATATATATATATATATATATCGCACACTAGGCTTTGATTAGCATGGGAGAGGTGAGAAGAAGAGTCTTGTTTTGGTTTTGCTACTTAATATAGCAGGCATAATGAGAAAGAGAAGGGTGACAGGCTGTAATTGGCAGAGAGAGACTCGGAAATGGGGTGGAGAATAAGGATCGAAAGCTGGCTTTTGATGCGCACCGCGCAATTTTTCTTCCTCTATGGGTGGTGGACCGTCAATTCTGACATGGTGGTGGGCTCAGCGCCGAAGGTTCTCGCTTTGGTACACCAGTCAACGTGGCTTCTCAATCATTCCGGCCTTTTTTCAACTTTTTAGATGCATATTTTTATCCCACAATGATACTACTGCGACCCTATCACCCCGCGGCGGCATTAAACAGTAACGACCACTTACGCCGCAGCAGTTGTAAACACGCCATTTTTTTCCATGCATTGGTAACTCCAAAACAGGAGGACCCACTATGGAAATTTTCTCACCGCTGATAGAGGTTGGTTTGCTTATCAGGTAGACTGCATAAATCGAATTGTTGATACGTATTAGTAGTTTTTATGCCACTCGAGTGTATGGGACCCTAATGGCAGAAAATAGGCTCAAATGATGTTTTATGGTCCTATAAAATAGTGTGTTGAACGTTACCACCGATGACCGGCAGCAACATTTCCCATTAAGTGGCAACATTTTGCCATAAGCGGCAATGTCCCTTTTGGAAACGATTTCACCCGCTCAATGTACTTCTTCCCTATTTATAAGCAGGGAACGTAGACAGACTGAGACAATGGGTAAAAACGGCTATTTATAAGCAGGGAATGTAGATGGATTGAGACAATGGGTAAAAACGGAGGTTTTGGATAAATCCAAGTTATTTGGATTATGGAATAGAGATATTTATTATTGTGGAAATTGTCTCAGACTTGTTGAGAGTAATTGGTGTGCGGATCAGAGTTTAAGAAAGATAAATGATCTTTAGAGATATGCTTCCACTATAATACTCTTCTATTTGATTACCAACAGTGGTATCACAGCCGTTGAATAGCTTTGTTGGCTCCAGAAAAAGAAGATGATATATGTATTTTGTCATTTTAGCAATTAAATATTAAAATTTATAAATTTTTTAATAATAGAAAAAAAATTTTATCTACCATTTTTGGTCTATCCATTGGTACCATGATGTAGTGCTCTCCAAGATGAATCCAACAACATATTATATACAAAAAACGAACTTAAAATGACACTTGTAAAATTTTTTGAAAATTCTCTGCCTAATGAGTTCTCTAGTTGTGGGAAAAAGATGAAACTTTTTTGAATTAGTCCTCATATTTTTCAAAATTTGAAAAATAACACAGGGTCAAAGTGCAAATATTATAAAAGATTAGGGTCTTTCTTTAATTTTGAAAAAGTTAGGGGTATTTATGTAAATTTCTACAAGTTAAGGGCATTTTTTATAATTTTTCAGAAACTAGGAACATTTCTGTAATTTTACAAATTGAAACTAGTGGTCAAATGGGCTAGCGGGCTCATGCTCTGAGTCCAGCAGGCTAAGCCTATTCAAGTCAGGTGAGACCATATGAGGCTAAGCCCACAAACTAGCCCAGGTGCGGCCTAGTCAAGGCAAGCACACGTCGAGCCCACAGATCAAGCCTAGGTAGGGCAGGGTGGGGTGACGGCTGGTGGTTGTCAAAAAATGACGGCCAAATTTTCTGACAAACCCAAAAATTGCCTAAATAGTGGGCTCAGATTTGCTAATAAGACCTCTAAATATGATTTTTCATTTTTGTAATGATTAATCATGAATGTATATGCATTTTTTTAAACTTTCTGATAATGATAGCTTATACTTATGGATATTTTTGGTAAGTGGGAGTATGTTAGAAAGATTATAGGATTCTCACATACTTATTTAATAATTTAGAAGGAATTTATTTTAAGAATTCCTCCCTTTACTCAATTAACATGGTTGATACATGTAATTGAATTCCTTGATTGTTTAATTTTGCACATATTCATAAGTTAATTTTATTGGAATAGATGTATGTGAATTGATGATTGTATGTATAGTATGTTTTCTCTTTTTACTCATTTTATAAAAATATTATTAACTTTATATAATAATGTGGCAAAGTATGTTTTATGATATGAATAAGTGCTAAAAAGAATAATTGGTGTTTCATAGGTTACTTAAATCAAACTATACCCATGACAACTAAGACTCATTAGGCAGATCTTAGTCAGATAAACAAATTGGATGGGGAAAACTATAAAATATGGAAACTCAAAATTAAATAAATGCTAGAAAAATAAGAAATTAGTGATGTCCTAGCAATAACTATGGAGGATCCTTAAAGAAATGCTACTCCAGTTCAAGAAGATGTTACTCCAGTACAAGAGAGTACTACTCCATAACGGTTGAAAGCATATTCTGAATGAGAAATGATCTTATGTTTACTTTCACTAGGATTACTTTTGTCAAAGTCCTATGTGAGACTCTGAAAAATAAATATGACAATAGTCCTGGGGCTTAACTTAGAAGGCTTACCTTATAGTTCGAGAATTCTAAGATGAACCCTAAATATACTATGAGGCAAAACATATTGGAGATGTCCAATATGATTTTACAAACTATTGGTCATGTACTTTCAGATGAGCAATAAGTTATTGTTGTGATTCGGTCTCTCCTAGATTCGTGGTAGTATTTGAAGGTGAATATAACTTACTATGATAGTATAAGGACTTTTGATGATATTGAGCATCATCTGCAGTTGGAGGATAATCATTTGGTTATGGCCAAGCCCTCTTCTCAGGCTCTAGTGGCATAGTCTGGTTCTACTTCCAAAAGCAATAGTTTTAAGGAAAAAAGGAACCAGAAATAGAAAGGGAAGCAAACCGAATCAGGAAATCAAGACAAGGGCATCTAACGCAAACAAGGGAAGCATAGAAATAAGAATAATGACAATAGTAAGTTAAAATGTTTCAATTATACTCAATTGGGATTCTTAGCTTGTGATTTCACTGAAGCAAAGAAGGTAACTCCTTATCCACAACTTCTCTCTTATGCATATGTTTCTAGCTCGATCATGCTATAAAATCTCATCCATTATGGATTATAGACTTAGGAGCAATGGACCACATAGCTTAAGATTATACAGCATTTGTAGAATATTGTCGAATATCTGTAAAATCCTAGTGGATATTTGTGGCAAACAATTCCAAAGTAAAAGTACGTAGGATTGGAATGTGCAAGTTGGAGTTACAAGGGAGAATAAAGTTTACCATTGAATGATGTCATATATGCTCCAAACATTCCATGAAATTTAGTCTTGGTTGTTCTTCTAAGTTAGGATATAATTTAAATTTTTCTAACAATAGACTTCAAATTTTAAAAGAAACTATATATATTAGTTATGGAACAATGTCTAATGGATTCATTGTTTTAAATTCTAATAATATTGAAAATTATTTTGCAATTACGTCATCTTTTATGAATCGTTTGGCTCGAGATGGACTGTTGGGTCAACTCGTCAAAGTTTTCTTACCAACGTGTGAACAGTGCTTGACTAGTTAAGCAACCAGGAAGCCTTTTGAAAAGGCATCCTGTACTACTCAACTATTGCAACTTATTCACTCAGATATCTGTGGTCCTATGAGTATAAGGGCGAGACATGGTGTCTCCTATTTCATCACCTTTATTGATGATTATAAGCGGTTTGGTTATGTTTATCTGATCTCCCATAAAACTGAAACGTTAAACCGTTTTAGAAAATTTACAAGTATGGTTGAGAATCAGTTAAATACTGTTATCAAAGGATTGCGAACAGACCAAGGGAGTGAGTACTTGTCAGAAGAATTTAAAAAATTTTATAATGAAAAGAGTATAGTCAGGCAACTGACAATTTCATATACTATGCAACAAAATGGTATTACAAAGTGAAGGAATAGAACTATATTAGATATGATGATATCCATCATAGCGTAAGCAAAGTTACTTATCTCTTATTGTAGAGATACTCTTTTGACTATTGCATATGTACTCAACCGTGTACCTTTTAAATCAGTTATATTAATGCCTTATTAGCTATAGACTGGAAGAAAGCCTGATCTTAGCCTTTAAAAGCATTGGGGATCGGCAATCTACATTCATAACACGTTTCATAAACATAAAAAATTAGGACAAAGAGGGAAGAATTCCCTAGCAAAGGAGAAATTGAAAAAAATGTTCTATTTTATGAAATGGATGAATCCAAAGAAATTGGTGGGTAAAATCAGTCCGTTGAGAAGGATAATGGTTCACTTCAACTGCCAGTTTTAAGTGAGAGCAGTTAGTTAAATTCTTTGGAACCCTCATTGAGAAGAAGTGATCATCCGATTACTAAATGTCAACGATTTTTGATCGAAGGTGAGGCGCTTATGGTTTCTCCATTGGATGAGAATGCAGAGATAGACTCTATGAGATCTTACCATGTCTAGGACTTTGTTGAACTTCCACCTTGACGCAAGGTTATTGGGAATAAATAGATTTTCAAAATCAAGAGCAGGGCGGATGGATCCATAAAAAGGTATAAAGCATGCCTTGTGGCGAAAGAATTTACCCAAAAGGAGAGTCTCGGTGGTGAGATTTACCTTAATCCAATAAATTCTGACCATTGTCACATATTTGGACCTCGAATTACATCAGATAAATGTAAAGACAGTATTTCTCAATAGAGAACTAGATGAGGAGATCTACATAGATCATCCAGCTTCTTTTGTAAAAGCAGGCAAGGAGGAAAAAGTCTGTAGACTTAATTGCTTGATTTATGGATTAAGACAATCATCCAAGCAGTGGTATTTAAGGTTTCATCGAGCAATATTATCATTTAGTTTTTCATTTTTTTATGAAGACCACTGTAATAATTTTATAATATTATCTTTATATGTGGATGATATTTTGATAGTTGAAAAGAATAAGGAGTTTGTCACCATTATCAAGGAATGGTTATCCTCAACTTTTGATATGAAAGACATAGGTGAGGTAAGCTATATTCTCAGGGTGAAGATCCTGAGAGATTAATCAAGTAAGTTGATATCTCTTTCACAAAAGACGTATTTTAACAAAGTGTTTGAGCAATTTCATATGCAAAATTGCAATCCCATAGACACTCCTATTGCCAATAGTGGTGGGTTGAGCCTTGAAATGTGTCCAAAGACGCTAGGTAAAATCAATGACATGAAGAAAGTTTCTTATGCTAGTGCTATTGGCAATTTGATATATGCCATGATGTGTACCCATCCAAATATTTATTATGTCGTAGGGTTAGTCAATCAATACCAGTCGAACCTTGGACATGAGCATTGAAAAGTTTTAAACAAATTTTCAGATACTTCAAAGGCACTATGAACTACATGCTCTGCTATCAAGGACATGATCTACAACTAAGGGGATATACTGATGTTGATCAGAGTGATGACCTTGATGAGCATAAATTTACATTCAGATGTCTTCTCACTAAACAATGGAGTCATATTTTAGAGTAGCAAAAAACATTCATGTGTAGCATTATCAACTATGAAGGTTGAGTTCATAGCATGTTCGACTATAGTGCAGGAGGCAGTTTGGTTGAGGAGGTTCATACTGCATCTAGGAGTTAATGCTTTGACTGACGGGCTTGTACATTTATGTTATGATAATATGACGGCTATTACACATACAAAAGACTCTAGATATCATAGTAGAACCAAGAACATTGACATCAAGTATAATTTTATAAGAGACTTCATAGCCCAGAAGTTAGTGATACCTAATTATGTCTCTATGCATAGGATGTTAGCTAACCCTTTGACTAAACCTATCATGAAAAATGTGTTTATGGGTCATATTAAATCGATGAGATTGCTTCAGTCTTGACTGTATCACTTTTATTATTTTTCATTAACTTATACTGAATAAATATAATTTAATTTAAAATCAATTATTTGTATTTGTAGTGTTACACTTATTCATAAATAAAATTTGTATGTCATACAGGTAAAGAGATGTACCTACTCATAAAGGCAATTGCCTTTGATATTCGAAAAGGGTGCAAAGCTGAGACTGCTTATTTGTCATACTTGAAGAGTGTTGGACTTAAACTTGTGTTGAATTGACTGACAATCAAGTTAAGATCGTCAGTTGCATGATTAAGGTTTTTATTAGTAACCCTATACTTATAAGATAGCTAGATGTGAGTCCTTAATAAGCACCTGGAGATGACGACTATCAAGTGCGCTCAAATTAAGCATAGTTAGAGGAATTGTGTGCATAATTAAGATTTGTATGGTGCTTGAGATGAACATACATTCTTTTTGAGAATTGCCTCCACCTTAGAACATGAATCATACCACATTTGCTAGATGTAAAAAGTAAAGAAAGTAAGCAAAAGTATCCCTACTTCCTCACTATATGAGCTCTTTGAAAGCTAGAAGTACTTTCTGGAAAGCTTTAAGGGACTTTTTAATATCTCTTGAAGTGATAGTTCATTGCTTGTTATTATTAAGATATGAAGCTATGGCTGAGATTTACTTCTTCCAGTGAGACCAAGCTATCAGTAGGCTTGAAGCTCCCAACACCGTGTAACCAAGATCTGCCAAAAAACATAGTAACAAGGACAACTTTGTTACCATCTGTATAGCCAAAGTAAATAGAAGCGGGTCTTGTGCTGATGCACCTTGCAACTGAATGGAAATTGGTTTCTCACTAACTTGTCATGCAGCCAAGAGACTATATTCAAAGAGCTTGGCCCATCATTTGGTGGTAGAAGATTCTTGAGATGCTAGTGTTGATCGCAGAGCTACTGATGTATGGCGACCAGGCTTGGAGGAGCGGCTGATGGCGAGAAGACAATAGCAGTAACAGATGAGTCTTTCAGCAGCTCTTCCAAATTTTTTTCAACTAGAAACGGAAGCAATGGACAACGAGAAATTGGCGATGGATGGGAGGGGAGGGCGACTTGAAGCCTCGTCGATGGAAGGGACTGGAGACAATGACAACTTGCAAATGTCGTCAGCAAGAACGTCAATTCCAACAAGAGTGCCATTTTTTTTGCTCCCCTTTGGATTTTTCAGCTAACAAAAGAAAAGATCCGATGTGGTGAAGAGTCGTTGGACATTAGACGGCCGGCAAAGATCTTCTGGTCAGTGGAGATCAACCGTCCGACGATTGGATAGTGGTGGCATAATGAGGCAGCGTTGTTGTCAGAGAGAAAGATGATGGGTTTTTCACTGCCCCTTTGGATTTTTTGGCAAATGAAAATAAGGATCCAGCGTGGCAAGGGGTCATCACAAATCAGATCATCAGGGGAGACTCAATGGTCAGAACAGATCACTTAGTCGATGGTTGTTGGTGGCAGATTTAGAACGGCAACGATGAGGAAGAAGAACCTAATAACAACTCTGTTCTGCATTTTTTGGCCACCAGAAGGGGTTATCCGACGTAGCACCATTAGCACCAAAGTCAGAATTGCGGCATCGATTCTTTGTTCGATGTAAATCACTCGTTCGATGGAAATTGGTGGTGGTATCTAGAATAGTGGCAACCTGCATCAACCGCCAATACATTAATGGGTCCCTTGATCCTTCGTTTTCAACTAAATACAAAGAAAGCTAGTTCGTCGAAGGAGCAACAGTCGACAACAACAAGCAGGAATAGCAGATGGACAAATGCCTCTAAGTGCAGAGCAATTAATGCCTTCAACCTACAGTGACGACCTCTCCAATGATGTCAATGCCTTGGCAAACTTGCGAGCGGCAATCACGAGTTTGAGCTAAAGTGCCATGTAGAATGGAATGGGTAGACATCTTTGACATGTTGTTCAGAGAAGATGACACAAATGCAGCTATTCCAAAAGCCTCTCCGTGTAGACGTGTCACGCAGTCAAGCAGGTAGGCACATGTCTTCAACTTGCTGACATGTCATGAGATGGAACAAGTTGACATGTCGTGTAGCTTCTCATTTGCGCAGTTAACAAACCCCGATTAAGGAAAACGGTGTGATGAGGTGGCATACAAGTGAAGCTAGCTTTGAGTCTCCATACTAGATAGAGGAAATGAGCTTCTCCATACTGGCGCTGATATATCATGCAATTGATGAAATTCTTCTGCCAACATGTCATGCAGCTAATCTTGCATATAAGCAAGGCATTTAAAATATGACATGCTACAGTTAAATGGAGACCAATTTTGAATCCTCCGATCAGCATATACCCACATGGTCAAAACAATCTGGATGGTTTGAAATATGTAACCAAAAAGAAGGGCCTACACATATGAATTATATAACTTCCATATCAGGAGCTTACCTCTACTACATTTGCTAAGAAAAGGACAATTGAAATGGACACATGTCCATGTCAATATGACTTTCTGACCAAAACATTAATTGCATGAAAATAAACACATGGAGTGCTACCCATGGGAAGCTATTATTCACTAACATGTATCACTAGTAATTTATGAAGATGTTTGAGATCCTAACCAATCATTGATTAATCTAATTATATAAACCTACTTAAATAGGTGTTGGGCCATGGAAAATCAAAGGAGCCATCTAGCTGTAGCCGAGCAGCTGTCCGACCGATTGATGACACCTGCAGCGCAAGCAGGGAACAAAAAG
>JAYJMB010071032.1:0-24023 GCA_036873735.1 Pouteria campechiana | reverse complement strand
AAAATTAGATTGGAGCAAGGTTCTAAATTTGGGTGCCCACGACAGCACCACCAAGGGGCAAGCTTATTTGCACTCAAATGAAACTAATGCTGCTGTCGAGATTAATTAGAGTGCAGGAAATCAAATAGAAGAAAAGGAGGAGCAACCTCCAATAGAAAATGACTCATGGGTTCAGAGAGAGCAACCCAGAGAAGAAAAATAAGAAATTGCTAAGCCTTAAATGCAAATTGAAGAACAAAATACTAAACCAATTGAGAGATTTTGCAAGTTAAGAAGAAACAAGTTGTGAAAGAAAGAAATGTGGAGAAAGAAGATGAAGAAAGGAAAATCTATCAAGTTTCATCAATGGACAAATGGCTTCTTGATACTGGATGAATAAGATGTTTAAGGAAGCCAGAGACAAAGGAAAGATTGGTGCACGCATGGCAACTCAACCCCAAACTCCTCTATATTCTTTTAATGTCCATACTTAATCCATTTACTCACTTATTTCTGCTATTATTTCATTCGTACCTAATATACCTTCATGAGAACATGAATAGAACCTTAAGGTTTACTGTAATTAAAAGAATCTAAATCAAATAAATTTATGTTACAAAATTGAAACACAAAATAAAATAGAATTTTAGAGATACCTAGGAAGAAGGGAACATTTGTATAAGAAGCAAACAATTTAGTAATAAATGATCAGTTCAAAATGATGAAGTGTATTCTATTTTGCTGAGGAGTCTAGATTCTTCACTACATACTATTTCATGATAAAAAAGAATTACACTATTTAAGTTGCTGCATAAAGTTCACATCTATTTGATTTTGTTACTAAAAGAAAAAGTGCAAGAATCTCTCAAGTATATGCAGGAAAAGCTTAAAATGAGCATATGAAAGAAGGAGAATGATGAGAAAATAAGATCATCTTCTCAATCTATAAATTTCAAGTTGAAGAAAGAAAATCAAGTGCTGAAATGAATAGTCAAGACTGGTATTATTATTTATGAGCTCAAATGCAGAAATTAAAAAAGCAAGTGACAAAAAAGATAAGTTTGCCAAACTTGATGTATATTTGATTGATGAGTACATTGAACATATGCATTTCACTGCTATACATTTTTCATGTTCCTGAAATATCCATCTAACTACTTTGGATTTGAATGGATATGAATTCATTATTTTTGACCTAAATCATTCTGAAAATTTAAATTGATATGTAAAATAACTAATCTTTAATATAATTATAGTCCCAAGGCATAGTCAAGCCTATTTTGGAAACCTCATGGTTTAAGGTCTCAAATAGGCATTCCATGCCTAGCAATTCCTTCTATAATCATCATCAAGGCTTGAATTCCCAAGATTGAAACAATTAACAAAATAACTTAAATCTTTTTGAATGCTTAAAAGTTATGCTCATGTCATAAATTACTGCACTTTATCCATTATTACTACTATTCATTACCATAATGTTTATAAGAATGTTTGAGCATATACAACTTAAAATCAAATGATGAGGAAATTCAAATAATATATGATAGTCTATTTCATCCCAACCTATTTTTTGCAATTTTCACATCATTTGGAGTAGTTTTAGTTTTGATCATAACGTTCTTGTATGAACCCATAATTAAGTAATTCTTGATTCATTGGATAGATAATTTAAGGGGCTACAACTTTTATGTTTATCACTTTTACTGATCAGCCTCCTTCTATGAGTTGTTGGGCCTCAAAGTGACCTTGTTTGATAGAGTGAAATTTCAAACTAAGTTTCAGCTACTAGAGACAGTTGCAGTGTTCTAGCCATAACTTTCTAAAAAAAAATTAGAATCATGTGATTCTTAATGCATTGAAAAATCTAAGAACAAAGGCTACAACTTTAATGTTTAACATATTTTCCAAATATGACTTTAGAAGTACCAGAATTTGCCTAAATGTGCCACTTTGCATTGATAAAATTCTTTGGTGATCAAATCCTATGTTGAATACTAAAATATGATTCTTGGATGATTTGTTCAATTGATAAGGTGCATAAATTATGGTACGAACAGATTTGCAAAAGCACATATTAAGCATATAAGGGCATACAAAAAGCCTAAGAATTTCTAGAAGTGATTGAATGAGTGTGGTCCAAGTGAGCATGAAAAGTGATATCTATTTCAGATTGCCCCACTCTATTCAAGTTTCATAATGAGATGCCTTATAAGTAGAAATAATGATGTTTCTTGCAAATATGATCTCAGATGAATTAAAGAAGTATTTTTCACTAAGCACTCTTGGATTAAGCACTAAAATTTAACTATTTTTGAGGATCCAAAGCTTAAGTTAGAAGAAATCAGCATTCCTAAATATATATCTAAAAGGTTGTTGATTTCTAAGGATGTGAATTTGAGGAACTTGAGAAAGCCTGAGAAATATTCAATTCACATGTATATCATATGAAGGTGTGCTATGTAAAGAGCTGAGCAATGTTGAGCACATTTTTTTGGAAATTTTGAGCATTTTTACTTTGTCTTCTAGTTTATTTATGATAAGTAACAAGCGAATTATAGAGGTGCAAACGAAGTTCTTTTCTTATTGTTCACCAGACAAAGTAGCTTTGTCTATTAGTTTGTCTGTTGTAGGTTATAGACAACTCTTGATAGCATGGACAAGGTTTCTTCACAACAAACAAATTGACTTCATCTATTGATTGTCTATAGAGAGCTATAGATGAATTTGGAATGCACAAACAAAAGATTACCTTCATAGTTCTATTTCTCAGTCTACCACCTTAAGAAACGAATATAAGAAACTTAGGTTGTAAAAGAATCACCTAATGACCAAAATGATAGAAATCCCAATCTGAATTAAGAAAAATTCAGTGTTGCCATCATTGAACAACATTAAGAAACCACAAACTAATGAGAAAAACAAACACAACAACTAGAATCATGTATTTTCATATCATAACGATTGAATAATTGAAATGATGTGTGTTTGTCATCTTATATGATTAAAACTATGATATTTTCATTCTTGAAAAGATGTTGAAAAGTTTTTTATGCAATTTTTTTATGAAATATGACTGTCAGCTTAGTGTCCCTTGTATTTAAATGAGAATTATGATTTTAATGCCTCTTGAAATGATATATGAATTGATGTATGCTTGAAAACTGTTTACATATCTTTAAAACTTCAATTACAATTTGGATAGTACTCATGACATGAATCTGTTCTTTATATTGCTGAAAACTAATCTTATCTCATGCTCATGGATATGCTTTGTATGATACCAAGATCCATATGTGGTTGTGAACTCTTTAGGAACCCAACAATAGAGGGGGAGTAATACGTAGATTTGCGAGTCATAACCTTAATACAAAAAGAGGGAGAGTTTGGAACAAAAGAAGACTTAGGAAAGAATAGAATGTGCTTTATATGTTTCTGCCCTGTGTGCTTTGATACAATAAAGTATAGCAGAACATTTTAGATGAAAATATTGATCCATACCATGCTCCTAATTTCATTTACCTATCCAATCTTCTGGCTATTCAGGGGGAGACATATCCCATTTATTTCATACGCCTTTTTGATTCTAACAAAAAGGGGGACAAAATGTAGAAAGACTTGTTTAAGAAATTAGAATGGTATTAGGAAGGAGGCTTGTCATGACTTGCATCTAAGAAAAGAATAGCATCATACATCATGATTTGTCCTTATCAACTTCATAAGATTACATATTCCAATTAGATAGGAGGAGTCTGCAATTAGCTCATTAGCGTGTCCTTTAAATGTCACAAGTCTTCAAGTTTGGTCATCATCAAAAAGGGGGAGAATGTTGAGATTATTGTATGATTTTGATGACTACAAAAGTTGTCTTAAGACTTAATTTATGCTAATGATGCTTTTAGTATAGGAAGCTTGACATGTAGAAAGATATGCTTGCAATATGCATACTCTATTAGGATATCATTTACACAAGTATATACCTCTTGACATAAGTTTATGTATATTTTAAATGAAAAAGAATGAGTACTTAGATGAGTTTATAAAAGCAAATCATGATTCAAATTACATTTTCATACTTTATAACTTATGCAAACTTCATATGGATAATTATATTATGATTTATAATAGAAAATATGATGATAAATGTCAAGCTAACAATGTGGCAAAAGTGCAAAAATTTTCAAGTATAAGTTCGCTACTACAGTAATTTTGTTATAGTACCTTTGCTATGGTAAAATGTTGCAATACTACTACAGTGCTAGATGAAGTTTGTCTAAGATGAAGTGGAAGACAAAATTCATCTAAGATGAAGTTTGTCTAAAACAAAGCTTCAGACGAATTAGTGGATGAAGTAACAGATGAGGTGGAAGATGAAGTTCAAATTAGCAGATGAAGTAACAAACGAATTGCTACAAAAATTTGCTATAGTAATTTGGTACAATAATTTGCTATAGTACAACAAACAAACTGATACATACTTCAAATAAATTAATAGACAAAGCAATGCTACAATAATCTGCTATAGTACCAATAGACAAACTTTTTTATCTAATACTTTAGATAAATTAACAGATGAAGTGCTATAGTGATTTGCTATAGTAACTAGCTATGGTGAAAATTTGCTATTTTTAAAATTTTCAAATATAAAAAATTCAACACTCTAAGCATCTATATCTTATAACAATATTCTTCCAAGCAGTCCATAACCTTTCTGGATTGTAAAAATAGACAATCCATTGAAGGAGAATGAAGTGCTTGAAGTTTCTAAGTGCTAAACAAGAATCAAACATAAAAAACCCATTTAAATTTCTAAGTGCAGGACTACAGATATTTGCTCTAACCATCTACCATATTTCAAAAAGTTTGAGTTACAGAGATTTTAAAATATGCTCAAAGATATCAATTTGAATACTCTATTCGAAATCTCATACTATCCAAAAAATAGAGTAAAGGTAGCAGATGGAAGAAGAAGTTCAAAGAGTGAAACACATTAGTCTAAAAATAAAGCAACCCAAATTCGTCTGGAATCAACTATGGACAAAGTAGGAGATGAAGATACTCTATCCACATAGAAATAGACATTTTCGAATATTAACTTTAGACAAATGCAATAAAGCACCGGTCAAAGCGAAGTGACTGAGTTTGTCTGAATTTATTTTCTTTCCAAAATTGTGAATCAAGTCAGGCTGTAACATCTCCTCATTTGTTAGTTGCCTAAACTAGCTATTCACCTTCTTCTATATCAAGGTTGGCACTGTAGAATGACTCTTAAGTATATGGAAATTAATTAGAAGATGACATTTTTAAATGGGAGATTATTAGAATAGTCTTCTACATTTCTATATTTATTTTCTGCTCATCTACATTCGTCTTTACATTTAATAAAGATCATCTTTCTCCGATGGTCAAGTTTTCAACAGAGCTATTTAAGGAGAAGAGGTGGAATGATTCAAAGGTGGTGAAGGAATACTTTACAAGTGAGATTAATCTTATGCAAATCCTTCTACCCATGACCGAGAGCTTAAACCGTCATATATATTTTATGAGCTTCAATTTGCATATTTTTATAGCTATTAGTTTGCATTATGGGAAGATCTTTGTATTACATAGAGCTATAAAGATATCATATCTTTCCCTATGTTTGAGAGATATACTATGTAAAAATGTATAAGTTTTCTGGTAAACTTCAACCCAAAGAATTGTTGGTGATCTCTCTATAACCATCAAGTTTGTTGGTGATCTTAGAGACTAATAAGTTTCCTAGTGAGCTCATGAAAACCAGAAGAGTGCTGGGAGCACTATGTTTACGCCGAGCCAGAATATATAAGAAGTGCTGGGAGCACTTTATATTTTTATTATAGGGATATAGTGGAACCCAAGGCACAATAAGTGTGTGCTTTTGGAAGAGTGGACGTAGGGATGGGATTCTTGAACCTTTATAGAAATCATATTGTTTATGTATGCTTGTTTATTTGTTTTCTTGCACTTCAATGTTCTATCACTTAGTTTACATTATCCAACACACAAGCATGAAAAGAAGAAAAGTAATCTTATAGGGGATAAGCAAGAAATTTTTATAAACCCAATTTACCCCTACCCTCTTGGGTATAACCATCCTATGGGAACCAACATTATCTACTTTTGTGTAGGAGGAGACCACTTATAATCTTGAATTGGTGCTTACTGCAAATGGATTGGAGGAAGATGAAGGAATGATAAAGTTGAAAGTAGAATTTTATAGTGTAGAGCAAGTCAGATAAGGGGAAGTTTCCAAAGAAGGGTTATTACATGTAAACCCAAAAGTTGAACAACCAATTGCTACATCACCCTAGCTAGAATTAAAGCAATTACCTTAGAACTTGAAGTATGTATTTCTTAGTGAAAACAATACTCTTCCACTAATAATTGCTAATGACTTGTCTATTGATGAATAACATAAGTTGATAAATGTGTTGAGAGAGCCCAAATGGGCTATAGGTTAGACCTTGGCAGACATCAAAGAAATTAGCCCCACTGTGTGCATACATAAGATCTTGTTGGAAGATAATGCAAAGACTTCTAAGGAGGCTTAAAGGAGACTTAATCCACACATGAAGGAAGATGTTAGAGCTGAGGTGATCAAATTGTTGGATGCAAGTATTATCTGCCCAATCTCTAATAGTAAATGGGTAAGTCCAATACATGTAATACAAAAGAAATCTAGTCTTTCTACTGTTAAAAATGGGAATAATGAACTGGTGCCAATGAGAATGACCATAGGGTGGCAGATGTGCATTAATTATAGGAAACTCAATACAGCCATAAGAAAGGACCATTTTCTCTCCCTTTTATTGATCAAATGCTTCAAAGATTGGCAGGTCATACTTACTATTATTTTTGGATGACTTTTAAGGTTATAATTAAGTTCCCATTGCCCCAGAAGATTAGGAGAAGACCACTTTCACCTACCCTTTCAGAACTTTTGCATATTGGAGGATGCCTTTCACTTTGTGCAAATGTGTATGATGCCCATCTTTTCTGACATGATGGAAAAGTTTATTGAGGTGTTCATGGATGATTTTTCTATCTTTAGAGATTCATTTGATGATTACCTTAATAACTTAAGATTGGTGCTTAGAAGGTGTATTGAGATGAATTTGACATGAAGTTGGGAACTGTGTCATTTCTTAGTTAAGTAGGGAATTATGCTAGGACATATTATTTCAAGTAAATGCATTGAAGTAAACAAGGCAAAAATTGAGTTGATTGCCAAGCTACCTCCCCCAAATTTAGAAGTTTCTTGGTCATGCAAGCTTTTACCTATGGTTTATAAAAGATTTCTCAAAAATTTTTAGACCGCTTTGTAACTTGTTGACTAAAGATATAACTTTTTGTTTTGATGAGGAATGCCTTGTTGCCTTCAACACCTTGAAAGAGAAATTGACATCGGCTTCAATTTTAGGAGTTCCTGATTGGTCCATTCCATTTGAATTTATGTGTGATGCATTGGATTTTGCTATCAGCGTTGTCCTAGGATAAAGAATAGACAAATTATAAATTCATTATGCAAGTAGAATTTTGAATGAAGCACAATTGAACTATTCCAACACTGAAAAAGAATTGCTTGCAATTGTGTTTGGTTTAGAAAAGTTTCATTCTTACTTGATTACTTCAAAGGAACTTATTTATTCCAATCATGTTACATTGAGATATTTGCTAACAAAAAAGGATGCCAAGCCCAGGTTGATTAGGTGGATCTTATTATTGCTAGATTTCAACTTGATAATCAAGGACAAGAAGGGGCGTGAAAACGTTGTAGATGATTATCTATCCAGGTTGGTGGAAGGAACTGATTTCGAGCAAGAGAGAGGCAAGGAAAACATTCCTATTAATGAGATCTTTCTGGATGAGCAATTATTTTTTGTAAAGGGAGTGAACCTTGGTATGCTAACATTGTCAATTACTTGGTTAAAGGAATTTTTAATCCTATGTTGAATTCATAGGGAAGGAGGAAGTTGCTGTTATTGGTGAGACATTATTTCTGGGATGACCCAATCTTGCTTAAAATATGCCTAGATTAAATCATTAAGCGTTGTGTTTCGGAAGATGAGTAACAAAGTATTCTGTGACATTGCCATACATTTAGTTGTTGAGGGCATTTTGGAGGGAAGAAAACTACTCTCAAAATCTTTCAATCTAGATTTTATAGGCTAACTATTTTTAAGGACGCTCATGCCTTTTGTGCAATGTGTGATAGGTGCCAGAGAATAGGGAACATTAGAAGGAGAGATGAGATGCCACTTACAAGTAACCTTGTCATTGAACTTTTTTGATGTATGGGGCATTGATTTCATGGGCTCATTCCCACCATCTAATGGGAACTTGTAACTTTTGCTTGCTGTGAATTATGTGTCTAAGTGGATTGAAGCAATGTTTACTAAAGCTAATGATGCTAATGTTGTGCTTAGATTTTTGAAAGACAGGATCTTCTCTAGGTTTGACACTCCAAGGGAAATCATTAATTATAGGAGAACCCACTTCTATAATAAGGTTTTTGTAGCCCTTTTGAAAAAATACAGTATCACTCACTGGGTTGCAACATCTTTTCATCCACAAATGTCGGGGCAAGTTGAAGTCAGCAACTGACAGATAAAAGCAATTCTAGAAAGGACTGTGAACACTTTAAGGAAAGATTAGGCAATGAAGCTAAACGGTGCATTATGGGCATACAGGACCACTTTCAAGACCCCAATCGGAACGAGTCCATCCAGACTTATTTTAGGAAAGCATGTCATTTTCTAATCAATTTAGAGCACAAGGCATACTAGGCTATAAAATATCTGAATTGTGATTTGGAAAAGGTAGGAGAGTAGAGGAAATTTCAGCTTAATGAACTTGAGGAGCTGAGAAATGAGGCATATGAAAATGCAATGATTTACAAGGAGCGAACCAAGAAATATCATGATGAAGTTATTTATGAATGGCACATTGAACCTGGAATGAAATTTTTGCTCTATGACACATGTTTGTATTTGTTTCTACAAAAACTGTAATCTTGTAGGGTGAGTCCATTCCTAGTCACACAAGTGTTTCCTCATAGAGTTGTTGAACTGAAGAATCCGAAAGATGAGAGCATCTTCAAAGTTAATGGTCATCAAGTTAAGGGATGTAATAGGGATAACTTGACAATGCAGCAAAATGAAGTGTGTGAATTTAAATATTTATAGAAGAGGGAGTTCATCTTGCCCAAACGTTAAATAAAGCCCTTCTTAGGAGGCAATGCAAAACTATTATTTTTTCAGTTATTTCAAATTCTTAGAAGTAGTGATGAATTTTTCATGAATGAAGTATGTAGTTGCAATAGTTACATTAGTTTATATAGATTTGATTGGATTTTAAGTTATGAAATTGCATTGTTATTTTTCTATTTGCTATACTTAGTAAATTGTTGTTTCATGGTTGACAGGTTAAGCTCATGAATGAGGGAAATGGGGAGCTAAACAAATGAAATTCCAAGGCAAGGAACCAACAGTTGACGAAAGGAAGAGTTAAATGATGAAATTGAGAAATTAAGAATGTGTGGCAATAACAGGAAATAAAATATTCAAGGTATGTTTACTAAATAAGTTGTTAGCATGTTAAAAGGAGAGTCAAAAATTTCTAGGCCGTGGCTTGCAATTTCCAAGCTGTGGCTTGAAGAAGCATTTTGCAATGTGGGAATTCAAAAGAATCCAGGCCATAGCATGAGAAACCAAGCAATGGTGCCAGATCAATGAATATTGACCATTTGGGTCTAGCAAAATTCAAGCCACGGGATGCTTCCCAAGCCATGGCATGAGTGTTAATTACTTGGACATGTTGTAATCCGAAATTTCCAAGCCATGGCTTGCATCTTCCAAGCCGCTACATCCACTTAAAGACTAAAAACCCTACGTGCCATTTCAAGCCCTCATTTGCACGACTTCTCCTTTTTCCCATTTCAACCCATGCATCCCCTTCTTCCCTTCCTTCCAAGCTAACACTCTTTTTTCTTTCTCCAATTTCAACTCATGCACTCAACTTCCCCCATCAAATGCACAAATTCCTTATCGATTAAACTCAAGACTACATCACTCCATCAAATCCTCCTCTAACATCTAACTTCCCAAAGCCTCATCTCATTTTCTATTGTTCTCATCTTCTCTCAAAAACATTGGATTTGGGCATTGAAGAAGAAGATCAAGCAAATCTGGTGTTTTTCCCTATTTATCACCTTCTCTTATTGATTTGCTACTTTTTCATTAAAATAAATTGGATTTGGGGTGAGATTATTGTGTTGGAGAGTGGTGGGTTCATGTGCATTGCAAGTGTTTGATGGTTTGTCAGAATCAACTAGGTTATGCAAATTCAATGGAATTAATGGGAAATGGAATGGTAAATTATGTATACTTGAAGTGCTTTATAAATTCAGTAAAATACATTAAAGAAAATTTGTGAAATTTGTAGTGCCTATAAGATGCTTGTAGAGAAGGTTCATCGAAGTAAAGGTTGCATTTTCACTATGTGAAGCTTGGTTTGAAGAAGGTTCTGAATTGTTAAGTAATGGGATTGCCTAACCTTGGATTATAATTCATTATGCCTCCCAAAAAGTGTGCAACTACAGATTCATCAAAAAGGAAGCTGGGTGGAACTTTTGAACCATATATTGAGCCTACATTCTTCAATGAGGCAACAACCAAGGGCTATTGCTACTCTATTAACTACAGATTCATCTTATGTCTAGTAGTATTCTAGAAATGATCTATCACAAAGGTTGGAAACTATTTGCAGCATAACCAAGTGTTGCACTAGTGCCAGTTATTCAAGAATTTATGCAAATGCTCAGGAGCAACATAAGGCAGACCCGATGCAATTGAAGGCATTAGTACGTGAAAAAATGGTGCCTTATGATCACTCCATCAATCAGATGTATGGATTAAAAGATATCGATGAGGATGAATATTCAAGTTGGTTGAAGCAAGGGCTCAATTTTTAGACTATCCTCAGTTTACTTGCCAAACTAGGGACGCAATGGAAGGGTAGGAACGATAGAGTAAATAGCTTTCCATGAGGGCAGCTTAAACTGAAGAATAGAGTGTGGCACTATGTTATCTCTATAAAGTTGCTACCAACCAATCAAGTCTCTATTATCACCAAGGATAGAGCACTTGTTAATTATGCTATCCAGACTGGACTGTCTATTGATGTGGGATGTGTGCTTGAAAGATCCATTGTTTCGCTATTCACAGGAAAGATGACAGGAGGCTTGAGACATCCTTCCCTTATCTATGGACTATATCTACAGGCTGGTGTTCCTACTACTCTTTCTGAAGAGCTCCAACACCCATTATCTCCTATCACCCATGCTATGCTCTGATCATTTGAGAAACAAAGTGGTCAGGAGGAGGCTTCAAGTATACCTGACGCCCCGAGCTCTTCCCAACAGAGGCCACCAATGCAACCTCCCATTAGTGAGCAAACAATAGACAATTTATGTGAAAAGATCATGAAATTAAGGGACTACACTGAATGTCATCACATGGAAAGGTTAAGGGAGTAGTGGCAACAATTCCAACTCTTTGGGGATTACACCAATGCCTTGAATGCAATGTTTCAGAACTGCAGTATAGTGCAAGGATCAAGCTCCATAGTCTTTCCCGCTCCACCGACTTATCCACCAGTCTCTCCACCTAATAAAGAATCGGATTATGAGTCTGAAGATTAAACTCCACTATTTTAGGAAAATCCTTTGTTTCCTTTCCTTCATTATGCATTGAGGATAATGTTGTTTTCAAGTTTGCGGGTATTTGGTATGTGTTGGTTTGTCTAGTTTTTGTGTTTTGTTAAGCTTAGTGTGTTTGCGTGTCTAGGGAGGCCTAATCTATATTTTATGCTTTATTGTTCTATGTTGTGTGTTTGGCTAGTTCATGTGTTATGTTTAAATCTCTATGTTTAGTTATTTATTTGATTATAGTTATGTTTGGTCTTTAAAATTGTATGAAAAAAATATTTATTTTGTGTGTTTTGAGCATTGATCAGGGTCATTATACAAAACCAATGATATATATGTGACATTTGACAATGGTTAAGTTGAAAATGATAGAAATCACTATTGTCTACATTCTTGACTTGATTTCTTGACTAATTTACTATAAATTCCTTATACACATTGATCACATTGACATAGCCATTTCTTTTGAATTCTTTGAATACTTTACATCAGTTTAGGAGACTAAGTACGCATTGTTCAATTTGGATTCTAGAATTCATTATACCTATTGTTGAGACAAGCACTACAGGAGTGTAACAAGTACAAAAAGAGGAAGTAAAACAAACAAAAATGGAACAACATAAAGATTGGTCATTTTATTGAAATGAATCAAACAATTTCCATTTTATTTTATTGATTATCCTCAATTGATTATACTTGCTATGTACATTAGAAAATTCTATATTCACATCCCAAACCACAAGTGGTCATAATTACATCTCTATAATGGGAGAAAATCCTTAATTAAAAGAAAAAGTACAATGCATCTTACAAACCCAAAAATAAAACACACACTCTCTCAAAATAAATGTGTTGTCTTTGGGATCGCCAAGCACATTGCGAAGGCTTAATATTTGGATGATCACCTTAAGTCAATGTGCGGTAGGATGACACAGCTCTAGATTGGCTTGTTAGACACTAGGTCAACCTAAAGAATGGGTGTTTTGATCCAGTTGGTTTGTCCTAGTTGGAATCAAGACTGAGTGATTTATGCTATTTAGACTGTAAGAAACCATAGAGATAGTAGGTGTTTTATGACCCAAATGGTATACCCCATAAGGACTCAGGACGGGTGATCTCTATTGTATTTAAAACTAAAAGAGACTAAAAGAAAACAAGTGACCTAGGTTTGGTTCAGCTTTCTCTCATTGCCCACGAGAAGATTTAAGAAGAGTGGATTTAGCTCGACTCTCTCAATTACCCATGAGAAATTTATGAAGAGTGGGATTAACTTAGTTCTTTCAGTTACCCATAAGAAGCTTAAGAAGAGTGGTATAGGTTGACTGGATTTGACTGATTTAATAAATGGTATCTGCTAAGGTATGACTCAGTGAGTCATGACTCAATGACTCAGTGAGTCAAACCTTAGCAGATATCATTCATTAAATTAGTCAAATCTAGTCAACTTGGCCCACTCTTCCTAGGCTTTTCATAGGTAATTGAGAGAGCCAACCTAAATCTAGTCAACCTAGCCCACTCTTCTTAAAGCTTCTCATGGGCAATGAGAGAAAGCTGAACCAAACCTAGGTCACCTGTTTTCTTCTAATCTCTTTCAGGTTTAAATACAATAGAGATCACCTAGTTCTGAGTCCTTCTAGAGTATATCAATTGGGTCATAAAACACTTACTGTCTCTATGGTTTATTATAGTCTAAATAGCAAAAATCACCTGGTCTTGATTCCAGTTGGGACAAACCAACTAGATCAAAATACCAATTCTTTAGGTTGACCTAGTGTCTAGTAACCCAGTCTAGAGGCATGTCATTCTATCCGCCCATTGACTTGAGGCGATCTTCCAAATATCAAGCCATTGTAATGTGCTCGACAATCCTAAAGACAACACACATTTATTTTGAGAGAGAGTATATTTTATTTTCAAATTTCTAAGATGTATTCTACTTTTCCTTTTAATTAAGGGTTTTCTCCCATTATAAAGATGTAATTATGACCACTTGTGGTCTAGGATGTGAATATACAATTTTCTGATGTACACAATAAGTGTAATCAATAAAATTAAATTAAAATTGATTGATTCATTTTAACAAAATGATCAATCTTTATGTTATTCTATTTTTGTTTATTTTAATTCCTCTTTTTGTACTTGTTAGAAAAATGGTGAACCTAACATGAAACATCCCACCCTTCATATTTAAGGAAAAGTAATGTTAATGCATTTCGGAGAACTTATTTTTTCATGGAACTGACTAATCTCTTCTTTTGATCTTTGCAGATCTTTAGTCATTTCTACATTCACTCTATTTTCTTTCGAAAGCTTAATCCTAATGGAATCATTACTCGCATTCAAGTTCTTACTAGGTGGCAGCTTTGCCATCAACACTCCTTGAGATTTTGATAGGAGTGTCCCACACTCCTTCATTATGGTGCCGACCAACCCGACACCAGTCATCTACAAGAGGGATGGGACTTTGATTTCACTCTCACCTAAAGCTACATCGGCAGCTTCCAAAACATTTTTGATAGCACTAAAAGCTGCCACAGTGGCTCTAGAGGTGGCTTCCACTAACCCAACCTCATCCAACAATGAGGTTGAGAGGAAGCATAAGAAAAATAGGAGGCAAAGGAGAAAGGTTGTTTCTCCTCATGCTCCTAGAATTGTTGGAGACAAACTTGCCTTAATGTCGCTTCAAACTCCTTCAAGATTGGGAGTACTCAGTCTCTACTCACGCAAGGTAGAAGAAGGTTGTAGCGCTCAATCTCCCCAATGCAATCAAGGGGAGGCAGACACGAGCTCCCTTCATCCCAAACCTGTTGGCCGCTTTAGGAGGAATGCACAGAGCAAAGCTACCAAGGGTTGTGTTCAATCTGCCAAGGGAACTAGAAGAAGGATAATGAAGAAAGGGAAGTCCAAGAAGAGGTCAACCTGTAGGTTGACCATTCAAGAAAAGAAGGAAGTATGGAAACTACCATTCGAAAAGAACATCGCAATGGTAAGAAGACCAGCTCCGTCCCAAGATGAATACTGGGAAAGCAATATGTTTGTTGTCTTAACCAATCTCTCTTATTCCCAAAAAAAAGAGATTGATAAGACAAGCATTCTTTAGGTGCCAAGGAAGACATCAAAGGTAGAGAAGAGAGAAAGAAGGGTTGATTCTGGTAGCCCAAAGAAAAGAGATTAGAAGAAGAGGAATGTACAACTTGTTAGTATCTGCATCACTTTGGTCTATTGGGATTAGTCACTGGCACCACTTAGCCCACCTCATTAGAGAATTATCATGAGGTCGATGGCAAGATCTATGATGCCTTCCCTGATATTTCATTCTCTGTCAATGGATGTTGGGAGAAAAGATTAGGCATCTACATCTCCCCACCAATTGAAGCATAAATATCAATTTATCCTGACAGTCACGTCTTACATGGCTGAGGGAAATGTAGCTCCCACTTCCATAGAAGAGATAATATGACAATTGGAACTACTTGAGGTTGAAAATCAGCAATTAAGAGAGACATATGCACAATAGAATGTTAGCCAAACTTCGAATCCTAGCCAACCATCTAATGCAGCACGTCCTCTCAACCTTCCAACCATGGGAAGGTCATGCCACCAGGATTGTTTATCTTTAACCCACCAAGAGAGGATCCCATAGGAGTGGATGGCTTACCCCTCGCTTCTTTGGTTGCTTCACCTCGGCAACTACCCAATATCAATATGTGTGCATAGCCATTTGGTGCAAATGTTCCACCATAACCATTCGGTGCAAATGCACATGCACAACCATACTAAATAAACCTAGATCCTAGGGTACACTTCAGCAAAATGATGAATGATTGGATGGATCAATGGCAAATAAACTTACCTTCTTAAGTGATAAAAATTTATCCTCAACCATATTTGCTAAAGATCGAAAATGAGTCCTTCCCTCCAAGTTTCTAGATGATAGACTTCCATACATTCAATGGAATGGATGATCCCCAACATCATCACACCCTCTTCAATCTTAAGATGGGAAACTATACTGTCTTCCACAATCTTTGCTTGAGATTATTTGGCTCATCACTCAAGGGACCAGCATTCCAGTGGTACTTGACGCTTCTAGTAGGATCAGTCAAGATTTGGAATGACATGCAGAACCTATTTCTGGCAAGGTTCTTTATGATTGAAAAAGGCATCACATTAGTAGACCTCTCCCTCATGAAGCAAAGGGATGATGAACCAATAGAGGAGTTCATCTCTTGCTAGTAGAAGGAAGCTAGCAAATATGAGGCAACCTTAACAGAGGAGCAAAGAGTTTACTTATGCCACAATGGCATCAAGGTTGACCTCATAATCCTAGTGAATGAGTAGATCACACCGTTTTGGGTGCTGGCCAATGAGGCAAGTCAAAAGGAATGCCTCGTCTCCCTCTCTAGAAAGAGTAAAGCCCAAGATGATAAGCAGAAAGAAAGCACCTTTTGGCACAAGAAAAAACTAGAAAGACGAAAATCAAACATTTTTGTCTATACCATTAAAACCAAAAATAGTGGTAATGATAGACAGCTGAAGAAAAGAGAGATTCTAGAGTCTAAATACCAGTACTATAATGAAGACGTGGTACCAATTCTACTGGGGCTCATTCAATTAGGCAATATAAAGCTACTGGAACCCTTATTCCCAACAGAGGCAGATAAGGTGAACTATGCCTTATACTGTCATTACCACTGGGGCATCAACAGTTAAATGCAAAATAGTAAGGAGAATAATCAACCATTGCATGAAGAGTGGAAAATTACACCAAAGAAGGATGCACAAGCGACATCCAACAACATATCGGTAAAAAAAATTCTCGATTTAGCAATGTTGGAATAGGAATTTGATCATCAATTCTCTAAAACCTCCAGCCAAGATGTGTAAAGAGAAATCATGGCTAATGACAAAGGTTGGGATCTTGTTTGCCCAGAAAACATCTAGAAGTCCCATCGATGAGATGCAAGAGACAAAATAGTTAGACCAAACATGCAAAGTACAAAAAAAGGGAGGATCATCTAAAAAACTTATTTCCATACCCCAAAAGAATATATTGCTGGCCATCATGATTTCAACGATACATCATCGGGGATTACCTCCTACCTGAGAGGCTAAAATCCTTCTACAAGAAAATGGTGGGGAAAGGAAAAATAGGGCCCACTTTGATCAAGGGTGCCTAGAGCTCTATGCTTGGGAGCCATCACCGTCACTTTTATCAACTAAAGATGAAGTGTAGGTGACATTTTGGGATGACTTGTTAGACTTAGGAACTAGAAATAACCCAAGATATCATGAGGATAATCCATTTGAAAATCTGATAGTGGCATCTTGCTATCACATTAGCGAAGGAGAGGCCTCTACTAGGCAATCAAACAAGAAGCGAGAACACTCTCATAGAAGGCGTGATTGCTAGAGAGAAAATCGATGCCAAGGGTTTACCATATTCAATGTTGATGATTTACTAGTCAAAGACCTCCTCCGCTATGCTAATGAGTGTTGTGGAGAAAATCCAGACCTTACAAAGATGCATCAAAATTTTGAGAATTCACTTTCTTTGAAAGTGAAGAAGAACTGGCTCCAAACTCTAGCAATTCAGGGCACCAAAGAATGGGTCCCCTTATAAGATATGTTTCTGGTACACTTCCTTTCCAAAAGAAATCAAGAAATCAAGAAGTCTGTTATCAACTAGGACCAACATTTTGGCAAAAGTTAGACAATTATGTTCACAAATGGAGGGATACTGCTTGGAGTGATCCACAATCGCTTGATCACCCAGAGGTAGAAGAAATTCATCTTTTCTTGGCAAAAAAGGCATATTTTCACCATCGAATGCCGTCTAACTTCATTAAGGCTTTTGATCAAGCCAAAAAGAAGAAAATAAGGGCCATGGATAACCCACTAAAGGAACAAGTATTCATAAAATAGCACATTTTAAAGGTCCTTGAATACTTGCACTACATGAACGCCCCTAATTTAACAATAGTTTCAGAAACCAATCAAATTTGTTACTTACGATGACTCATGATGAAGTTATTTAAAGAAGGCTACAAGGCTACAATTTGACACTTATTCCAGTATTAAGCCTTATTGTGAATGTTGTCCCAAAATGAGGCATATGTGATTAGAAGCTTCCCATTTTCATTGGCTAGTAACAGCCATGCCCTAAAATGGATCATAGCATTGCCAACCAAATTATTCAGATCTTGGGAAGTGTTGGCTGAAGCATTCACATATAGATTCCATGACTACACTTCTCAATTCTCTAAGACACAAGAGTGAGGAATTAATCCTCTTGAAGGGAACAAATTATATGATTTCACCTTAAGATGGTGCAATGTTTGCCTTTCTTACCACGTGCTGCAAGAAGAAAGATGCACAATATGGGAATGCATTATTGCATTGGGAAGGGCCTTTCCATTGGCCAAAAAGGTACCTACTTCATTTCCTGGACTACTCAAGCTGCTGATCCAAAGCCATTAGAAACTATGGAGGTATCTTGCAGCATGACCAACATTATGCCAAATGAAGAAAATGCTCCACAAAAAGCATCTAAATCACCTGACACAATGTCCATGTTACAATTCAGTAAGAATACAACTCAGAATAAAGGAAAGACACCAATGCAAGAAGAGTCGGTGCCTAGAGTTCCTTGTCCCCCTATTGAAGAAAGGGAAGCTCCGAAAGTCACAAATAAACTAGAGTATGATGTCTTTGCCCACTTGCATAGAATCGTGACAAGGCTAAGCATATACGATGCACTGTAGCTCTCTAAGGAGTCTTGGCAAGCACTCATGAATGCACTAGTAGATGAGTCCATTAAGGATCTCTACTTGGCAGAGGTTGTTAAAATGATCAAATGCAACCAGACCATCACCTTCACAAATGACAACTTATTACTTGGAAGTACAAAGCATAATTGTCCATTGTTTATAAGTTGCAATTTAGCAAGAGAAAGGATTAACCGCATTATGCTAGATTCAGGATCTGTGATGAATATTCTTCCACTCAAAGTACTGAAGTATATTGGTACTTGCCCATCCATTCTCAAAAGCAGTACTCTAGTGATCCAAGGCTTCAACCAAGAAAGCTAGAGGACTATGGGAACTATCACCTTGAGTCTTGATATTCTATGATTTCTCACAAAGGTCAATTATCATGTCATTAATGTACAAATGTCCTACAACCTATTGCTCGGAAGGCCATGGTTACACTGATTTCTAGTTGTAGCATCCACGGTGCACCAATGCTTTAGGTTCTACAAAGATGGCATAATAAGGTGCCTATCGAGCTATGTACGACCATTCACAATTTCAGAGGTGTTCTTTTTAGAAGTCCAATACTATGAGCTAGCACCGAATGAACTGAAGCAGCTAAAAGCAGCTAAGCCAACCATGAATAGAAGGCAACAATCATTTACTACTAAAAGACAAGGGTCCACATCACAAAGACCCTCATCACAGGCTATACCTCCACAGGCAGTCCCATTCTCAATGGTTCCGCCACCAATGTCTCTATGCTTCAAAATTGTGATAAGCATCTCAAAAGAATACAAGTTGAAACTCATGAAAGAGTTGGAAGTGCTCCAAGTAGATGATGATGATGAAGAAAGGTTGTCGATTCAACATCCGCAATTGTTGCAGCACTTGATCACTTCTACTCCTGCACCAACTCTACCAATTCAGAATGTGTTCAACTAAAGGGAAGTTGCAACTTCCTCAACTCCGTAATCTTTTGCCTTCCAGGCTGGGATGTCGATGCCAAGACTACTTGGGAGAGGATGCTAAAGAGGATCGATCGGGCCATCAATAAGTAGGGGGTAACCATTTCCCCACCAGCTGGATTTTATGAGAATCAAATCGTGAAATCTTTGCTAGCTTATATGTCGCCACAACCAGCACCAATCGAGAACACTCAGTTCCAGATCAACACTCCAGGCTCAAAGAGACAATAACTACTCTTCCAACATTGTTAACTTCAGTGCTAAGCTACTCTCAAGTAGTCTGAAAATCAACCCAATCTTTGTATTTTGAGATCAACACTAGGAGCAACAATCAAGAAAAGCAAGAGACATCCTCCAATCTTAGCACAAAAAGTAGTAAATGGGAAATCGAAAGAGGAAAATCACAATCCATATTGTTCGAGTATATTTGGTCACTGACTCGACTAGCTAAGTCATAAATCATTTAGGGCAAAGAACCTGAACCGCAATCCCTAGTGGAAAAAGGAAGATTAGTATTCAAGGAGATGGGCTTGCCCTATGGACAATGTCGTACTTCTAATCTTTTGCCACAAAAATTCTTATTTGCCAAAAATTTCCAAAAATTCAGTAAGGGATGCAGGATGATTGACCTCTTTGGCATTTATCTTGATGAACCTTATATGTCAATAACTGGTTCGCTAATCCTGGTGCGGACAATGATATTGACATGGATAGTGATAAGGAGTATGCCTTGGATTGCTCTTTGTGAGTATTAGGTTGACTGATGGGCCCACTATGTGAGACTATCAATCAGTTCCTACTAAGTCTAAGACGGCAAAAACGTCATCCGCCTCATCAAAAATTACACATTGTTTTATGGTTTCCACCTCTCACTATGCATCAATGGAAGAGGAAGAATCTGTGTCTGATGACAAAGAATCACAAACAAATTTGGAGAGACCTGATAATACAGATAACAAAGACGTCATTGATTACCCATCAATTCCTAAATCAGAGTGAGTAATGGCAAGTAAGACTCATGAGTCCAATCATGAACCAAACCCAAACCATTCAGAGGAAGAAGAAGATAATGACTCTGATTCTTCGTTAGAAGAAATAATCTATGGCGCAGCTTTGCCGAGGTTAGAATATGGTGGATAACTAGCAATCGATGAAATCAAAGAGTTCAACTTGGGTAGAAATGAAGATAAGCACCTTAACTTTATCGCCAAATCTTTGCCATAACATGAAAAGCAATTGCTAATGGATCTTCTCAAGGAATTCAAAGATGTCTTTACATGGACATACTCTGAAATACCTAGCTTAGATCCAGATATTGTGATGCACTTTTTACATATATCTCCAAGCGAGTAGCCAGTCAAACAAGCACCAAGGAAATTCAGACCTGACTTGGAGCAAAAAATCATTAATGAGATCAATAAGTTACTAGAAGCCAACTTCATCCTAGAAATCAAGTTCTTGAGATGAATCTCCAGTGTTGTCCCAGTAAAGAAAAAGAATGGAGAAATCTGAGTTTGTGTAGACTTTTGCAATCTCAATGAAGCCTATCAGAAAAATGAGTTCTTGCTACCACATATGGGATCCTTTATCGATAGCACATCACTCTATGACACATTCTCATTCATGGATGGCTACTCTGGCTATAATCAAATCAAGATGGTGTTGGCAGACAAGCCGTCCACTGCATTCCATACTCCAATAGGCGTCTTTTTCTATAAAGTTATGCCATTGGTATTAAAGAATGCAGGAGATACTTATAAAAGAGCTATACAAGTTATTTTTCTTTTCAAATGCTATGTCAATGATTTGGTGGTAAGATCAAACTGTTATGATCAACACCGTGAGAATCTGTGCACCGCCTTTGTATGACTCAAGAGAAATAAGCTATGCATGAACTCACTTAAATGCTCATTTGGAGTTGGGTTAGGCAAGTTATCGGGATTCATTATCCATCATTGAGGAATCAAGGTGGACCCACAAAAAGCAAAGGTGATCAGAAACATGAGTCCCCTAAGGAACATAGATGACCTGAGAAGCTTGCAAGGTAAGCTATCTTATATCAAAAGATTTGTCACCAATATAGCCTTTGTTTGGGACAAAGCTTGCCAGAAAGCATTTTATACCATCAAAGAATTGCTTTGCAATCCACCAGTTTTGGTTGCACCAGCTAAGGGCAAACCCCTTATTTTATACATCTCCACAAGCGAGCAATCGCTGGGGGCATTGCTCGCATAAGAAAATTAAGGTGGCAAGGAGCAAGCATTGTATTACCTTAGCCATTGGTTGATCAATGCATAATACAATTATTCTCCGATCGAAAAGACATGCCTTGTCTTGTTGTTTGTAGCTCAAAAGCTAAGGTATTATTTTCTTGCTTGTGAAATTTGGTTAATTTCTAAAGTGGATCTGCTCAAGTTCTTGATCACTCACCCCATGCTATCAGGACATTTGGCAAAGTGGTCATTACTGTTATCAAAATTTGATATCACCTTTTATCTCACGAAAAGTGGTGAAAGGACAAGTTTTGACTGACTTCTTGGCAGCTCATTTAGTCGATGAAGAAATTGTTGTGCAAGAAGACTTGCCAGATGAAGAAGTGTTCATTGCCCAAGTCAACACTCCCTAGTAAATGTACTTCGATGTTGCTGCCAAAACCATTGGGGTAGGCATTGGAATTGTCTCCATCTCACCTTAGAAAGACATCCTTCCATATTCTTTCTACTTGGGAAGGAATTACACCAATAATGAAGTGGAATATGCGGCACTAGTCTTAAGACTTCAGAGTGCCCTCAAATTTAGGATTACAAAATTAGACATCTCTGGTGATTTGGAATTGGTGGTCCGATAATTGACCACTGAATATGAAGTTCGCCGGCCTAGTTTATGCTAGTATTATGAAATTGCGTAAGGACTATTAGATCAAATTTTTTAAGTAAGCATTGGGCATATTCCAATGACTGAGAATACCATTGTTGATGCTCTAGTAAACTTGGCAACCGCTCTAGCTGTTGCTAGAGACCAAGAAGTCATTATCAAGGTTGAGCAACAAAGTCGCATTCCCGACTCATATGATAAAGAGAATACTAAGTGTTGGTCCCGATAGGATAAGCTAGAATCTAAGAAGGGGGGTGAATTGGGTTTTATAAAATTTGCTTCTTTTAACCCCTGTTTGATCAAATCCCTCTCTTTCTTTTAAGAAAGAAAGAATATATAGGAAAGATCAAGCACAGATAGCACACGCAACTTATAGTGGTTCGGGCCTCTCTTGGCACCTACTCAATCTCTGAGTTAGCCTTACTTGCTGCACTTAGGTTCTACTATCTTTTATGGAATTACACTTGGTTTTCCTGAGCTAACCAAGAACTCATACATTGGTTTTACTGAGCTCACAAGAAACTCACTATCTTGGTTTTTACGAGCTCACCAATAACTCTAATAATGTTGGTTTTCATAAGCTTACCAACAACTTTAACAATATTGGTTTTCATAAACTCATCAACAACTTTAACATGGTTTTTAAGCTTACTAGCAACTTCTATAAATGAAATAAATGAAATAAGAATTTACACTTTTTGACTTGTTTTTTATTGAATGCTGAGTAAGATCTTAGATGCAGTTCTTCTTGGTGCAGAAGCTCTTCCCTTATGTTGTTGAGAGATTGGCCTTGAAGGAGATTGGAAAATGAAAGCTTTTTGGGAATATGGAAGTGGTTGATCTACGCCTTAGGATTTACAAGATGATTTCTCTCTTTTTCTTATTTGTATTTTCTCTTTTTCTGCTCTCTATCTTGTTATTCAAATGTCCCTTAAGTGCTCCATAAATAGAGTATGAAAACTTGATCATTGGATAAGGAGCTTGGAATTTTTGTTACTTGCAATATTCAAATTTTCGACCATCGGCCATTATCAGGCAGAATGGCAGGCGCTTGGGCCAATCAACTGTACGCTAGGTGATATGGCAAGTGGTTGTGGTCAATTCTCTGGCTTTTCTTCCAAGTGTACCTTGCTGCCTCCTAGCAGGTGGCTGCCATACCGACTATGCTCCCAAGCAGTAGGCACAGGCGGTTGGGAACTTTGCCAGGTGGTTTGCTTTCTAGTGCTTCATTTCTTGATTCATCCAACTGTCCATTATCAAGCATTATGCCAGGCATTTTCTCCAAGCAGCTGGCATTCTCCAATTATGTTTATGCATTCTGTTATCTTTTGAAACTTTCACATCTCTTATTTTAAATCAAAACGCATTTGTCACAAGTAGTATATATTAGTATGAATAGGACATTTGATTCATACTTTGTAAGGGATGTGTGTATTAAGTGTATTTTCATTTATTTGTTAATACCCCCATGATTTCATTAAAGCTCATGTATATATTATGTCAAAGTATACTGAAATAATTATTTAATTACGAATATCCAAAAAAATTTCTATAAGTTGTAGATGGCCCCACCATGGTACGTACATGGGTCCCACCCATGTACGGTAATGGTGGGCCCCACATGGTGGGCCCTACGTGGCTAACGGACAACAAAATTAGACACATTAGGTATACCAAAACCGATCTAATCCTTGTAATTGCCTAATAGATCAGAGGTTTAATGAC
>JAYJMB010071021.1:0-24031 GCA_036873735.1 Pouteria campechiana | reverse complement strand
ATAAACTTACCAAACTTCACTCATTACTATACCTGAATTATTAATATGGTCTTATATCAAAATTCAAGGGCTTACATCCATGCACAACTTTGACGGAGCCATGTCTTTTTTCGTGTACCTTTTATCAAAAATCTAAGATGCATGCTTTGTTATAAATGTTTACCATAATTTTGATCCCAATTAAATTCATTTACTCAGGAATTTATATTAATGCTTAGGAACCCATCACAAATGCCTTTATAAATTCTTTTCAAGTTTGTACTTTTGTTTATCTACACTTGGAATTACTTCCAAAGATGGATCTTGAAAGTACCCAAGGGGATATTATCTGCCTTCTCAATGAAGTTCAAGCCTTGAAACTTTAGCTTGACTATGCTTAACCCAAACTCAAGCTAGAGGATCAATGCCTTACTAACCATGTCATTGGTCATATGTAGACACTGGACCACATGAAGGTCTTGGAGGAAAAAGTTGGTGGAAACTAACATTGGACTGCATGAAGGTCTTGGAGGAAAACGTTGGTGGAAGCTAGACAATAGGTGATTGAGCTCAAGGTAGTCATAGACACCTTGGTTGAATGAGCTTGGCCCACCCTCTTTTCTACAACTATCTCTCTTCTTTTCTCTTCTATCTCTCTTTCTCTCTCTCTCTCTCTCTCTCTCTCTTTTACATATGGGCATGGGCTCCTTTGCCTCTAATGAAACCCCCCTTGCTTTATGGTGTGTTCCTTTAATCCTAGAAGTGGGGGCGCAACTTGGGTAGGGTTCCCATGAACTGAACCGACCCAGTTTTTTGTAGGTTCAGTTCTACCTTATTGACCCAAAGGGTAGGGTCGATTCTACCTTTTTGACCCACATTCATTTTTAGGATAGGTTCGGTTCAAAACATTGGATACTATAACCAAACCATGTGAATTATTGAAAAAATAAATATATTTTTTAACAGGTTTTGAGTAACTAGTAGGATAGGATAGGATACTGAAGTAACTAGTAGGATAGTATCCTTTCCAATCTGAGTATTTTTTAACAAGTTTTGAGTTGTCCATTGTCTTTTTTGTCTTTTTTTTAATAAAGGCACTTTTAAAAAAATAATTAAATCAATGCCAAGTTGACATAGTTTGCTAAAAGTAAGTTAAACTATGGTTTTGCTGGGTAGCCATTAATGAGTTCTTGGAACTAAATTTGACCCAGAATTGACCCAACCTAACTTTAAAAGAAATAGGGTAGGTTTGATCTTGAACCGAACCAACATAATAAATGGGTACGGTAGGATTTTAAGAAATAGAGTTAGTGTAGATTCGATGAAAAATCGAACCAAATCGACCCGAGTTGCACCCCTACATAGAAGTCATTGATTATTATTTCTCCTTAGGCATTTTTCAATAACATAGCACTTAGGCTATGCTCTCATTTAACATGAAGTTTCCATCCAATTTATGCGTCCATTTGATCGAGGCTCTTCCTTAGAGTAGCTTCCACTTAACATGATGTTGTACCTTGGGTGATGATTTCATTAGCATGATGCTTCCGTGATGTTTCTATCCCTATTTAATGCAATGCCTCCATTTTTTAATCAACATTGTTGCCTTTTAGATACCTATGAATGTTTCCTTTGAGTTGTTAAGCCTTTTTTGAAATTCAAAATGGAAGCTTCCTAAAAAACTTTTTGCAAGTGAAATGACATCACCATACAAAAACACATATCCATGTTGTTCTACATGCCCACATGTCCAAGTTTTTAAATGTCAATTTGACTGTTCCACTACCCTTCCAAATTTTCTTGTTTTTTCTGAAATTAGAGGCGATTTTAGGAGGGATTTCCTATATAAGTATAGTATTACATTTTTCTTCTCATTTTGTTTTTTTAATTGCTTCGTCTTCTTCCTCCAACCCATGCTTTAGGTGTTTTCATTTCTTTGCTATTGTTGGAGTCATATTTTTCTCTATTTAGTGAGATGATCATTGATTAATCAGTCACCAAAATAACTTTTAGTATCTAGGAAAAGTTTCATGTTATGATCTTACCTAAAGTTATGTCATGGCTTCTTTCTTCCCCTTTTTCTCTTCCTAAAAATTTGCCTGGAGGCTTTGTTTTCATTTCTTTGAACTCCCTTAAATTTGGTTTCGATCTTATTCATTTTCACTTCATTGCCTAGCTACTAAATGAGTATGGCCTTTCCTCTAACTAAATCGTCTCAAACAAATGGCAATACATTCTTTTTGTCAGCCATTAGATAATCAATCTTTAGTGTTCATTTTTACCATTGGGGATGTAGGCTTCAATATTCACTATTAGCAAAAGTCTACAATCTAATAGTTATTTCTATTTTTCTTCCCATACTCCTTGGCGATAATTTTTTTCTTCTTAACTCTTATAGAGATGATGAGTAGAAATACTATTGGATGTGGGCCCATTAAGCCCAAAACTAATGGTTGTTTCTTACTCGTTAGGCTATGAATGTTATCCGACCTAAGGGTGAGCTTTTCCCTTTAGAACAACATAGCTTAGGTATTATTAGGTATAACTTAATGTCCATAGGGAAACTCTAGGTAGGCATCCTTACCTTCTCTTCCTTCTCTTTTTCTCAAGTTTGCTTTTATTATAGAGGAGAAAGTGCCAACTTTTTTCCCTCCTAGGTAGGGGGCAACCTCTTTCTACCTCTAGAAGGATAAGAAGACCTCTCATAAGGCTTTCATTCATGTCCAACCTTCTAAGAAATCTAGAAGGGTAATGATAGTGGCATAGAAGTGGTTCTTGATTCTTCTTCCGGCTCCCGCTCCCTCTGAGAGCCTTCCACCTACCATAGTTTCTGCAATTCATTCTTCCTCTCCTTTAGCATCCTCATATTGTAGAAATGAGGAACCTTATTTTGAGGTTATTTTTAGTTCTAAGGGTGAGAAACTTCACTTTGGTGTAGCCTCGAGCTTATCCCTCTCTAAAGAAAGTTTTGGAACTAGTTGAGGTTTCATCGAGTGAGGATTCCTCTAAGGCTTCACATTTCTTTTTTTTCCTTCTACTTCCACTATTTCTATCACTTCGTCAATTGCAGCAAAACAAAGTATTTCTCCCCAACATGTCCTTACTATAGAAGACATTTTGACATCAAGGGCAGATCTTGTAGTGTCTTTAAGGGAAATTTTGTGTCCTTCTTTCCCTTCTTCCTTTTTGAGTCTTGCGTTTATCTCTATAACAAAGGCCACTTTTGATATAATAACTGATATGGGCTACTCATCCACTAAGTAGCAAGGTCATTGTTTTATTCCTTTTATTCCTCCATTTTCCTTAAAAGTTGGGCTGATTGTATTTCTTTCGTTTCTTTATGGTTCCATTCTTTCTAGGTCCTTCTGTTTGGTGTCTAGGTCAGTATACTATTGTCCCTCCCCATTTTATCTTTAAGGTCTGTCCCTTCCTAATCTCTCCTTTCTTTGTCTTTAGGGTTAGTCCCTTTTGGGTCCCTCCCTTTTGGCTCTCCCTCTGAATCATCCATGATTTCTGAGGTGAAAGTGACTAGTATTAGTAGCGGTATTGAGTAGCAATTTGCTACAATTGGAGGAAGGTTGTCCTCATTTTCTCAGCCATAAACTTTCTTTATAGGTACATTTGCAATTTATTTACTGTATTATTGGCTATTACTTACCTTAGTGTGTTATTCATGTGCTTTACAAGGCTGTCGCTCTCCAACTCCTAGATATTCAATGTTTTGAAGTGATCAACACTTCTAACTCTAACAATTGATTATCCTTCTTAGCAAAAATGGGGGGAGTTTGAACCTTCTGAAGCAAGGCCATCTGCTCCATTCTCTCTTTTTTCTTGCCCATTGTCATCATACATGTCACTACTATCTCGGACCACTTCTTTGCCCTCATTACTCGAGTGACCAAACTTGACTCCTTTGTTCATCTATAGGTTTGCATTCCATTTGGATAGATCATAGGCTCGGGAGCATACATCAAAGGCTTCAAGTCAGAGCTCCATGTGTTATAGGTTGCTATTAATAAGCATAACTTGGTGGCCTGAGTAACAATGCTAGAAAATGGGTTAGTTTCAAACATAAAAGAATTGGCATTTACTTATGCCTAGCTTCAGGAGATGGAGGCAAAGCTAGGGCAGGAGCAGGAGCTCACCTTGCTTCATAGAGTTGGAGTGGACTCAAGCCATTGCTTCTGCTAAGAGCATGAGGCTTGACACTTACAGGACCAGAAGGCATGGGTCCAAAAGTTTAAGGCTTTTGCTTTAGTGTCCAAGGCTAGTGAAGAAGCCTTAGGGGCTAAGTGAGACATGGCTATTGTTGAATGAGATGTCGTTGTGGAGGTTATTAAGGTCAAGATGGAAGTGCTTGCCAACCTCGAGGTGGAGACAACAGATAATGAGGGATCCCTTTAGGATGAGCTTGCGAGGTTATGCGTGGAGCATGCCACAACACTATAGGAGGCTCATTCCCAAAGGCTAAATCAGCTAATCATAAACCCAAAGTATTAGGACATTGTATTAAATCAGGAAGTGAAGTTGTATTAAAAAGGGTTTTGTTCTTGTAAATAGAAGGTTTCTCGAAAATTCCCCAATGTCGATGTTAACAATATTATTGGAATCTAATGAGGATGTGTAATAACTTATCAATGAAAAAAAGAAATATTTTATGAATAAAAGCAAAAATTTGTAAAGTTACAAATAACATATGGAATTATGTGCTTGTGTGCCCTCTTATTAGTAGCACATCTATAGATGCTCAATGTTTCAAGTCCTTGAGACACTTCTTCCATTTAGTCTCTACAGATAGTAGGCTTCATTATTTAGAATTTTACTTACTCTATAGGGTCCTTCCCATGATTGGGTGAGCTTTCAATAGGTTTTGGTAGGATTGTTGATTATGGCTTGTTGGAGGACAAGGTCTCCTTCTTAGAAGCTTCTTTCCTTAACCTTTTGGTTATAAGATTATCACACCTGACTCTAGTATTTGATGACTCTTGCCTAATGATTAGCTCTAACTTCATCTGGCATGTCAAGGTTGGCTTTAAAGGCTTCCTCATATATGTTTGGGTCAAAGTTGAGGATTATGGTAAAAGAAATCTGTAATTCAATTACTATAATGGCTTTCGATCTGTGGGCAAGCATGAACTACATTTCCCCTATGAATCCTTCAGAAGGCATTTATAGTGCCCATAATACCTTGAAAATTTTTGTGTACCAACTTCCTCCTGCTCCTTCTGGTTTCTCGCGTAGCCCATCAATGATACTTTTATTTGTCATTTCAATTAGACCATTTATTTGAGCGTGCACTACAAAAGAGAATTTTTGGTATATTCTGTGGGAAGTGCAAAATTTATAGAATGACTTGCTATTAAATTGGGTCCCATTATCCTTGATTAGCACTCCTGGTACCTTAAATAATATATTATGCTTCCCATCTTGAATCCTTCCATTTTTATAGTTGATATAGATCGTACTAACTTAGCTTCAACTCACTTAGTGAAATAATCCAATTCAACAATGATGTATTTTTGTCTTCTTGTTGCCAAAGGGAAAGGGCCAAGGATATCCATCCACCACAAATAAAAAGACCAGGGGTTATTGAGGGTGGATAACCTAGTAGCTAGGAGTTGTAAAATATTTGCATGCTTCTAACATTTATCACATTTTTGCACGTATTCCTTTGAGTTGGTTAGCATGGTGGGCCAATTGTATCCTTACCTAATTGCTTTGAAAAGCCAAGGTTGGCCCCCTGTATGGTTTGCACAATCTCCCTTATGGATTTGCTTTAGGATTTTTTGCCTCTCATTATCCGTTATGCATTGAGATGCAGCTTTGTATTCCTATACAACATAATTTTTCATTACAGTAGATGAACTTTGCAATGAACCATGTAGTTTCTTTACTTCTCATTGATCTTTAGGTTTTTATCCTACTTTTAAGTGTGCATGAATAGGATCCATCCATGAATGCTCTTTTATTTCAATGTCCAATTGCTTGAATTCTCAAATGCTAGGGTGAGTAATGTAATCAAGCAGAATAGTTCATTGGGAGGCAAAAGTTGGTGTTGGGGCTTGGCTAGATGGCATATCAGCTTTTTCATTCGCTTCAAATGGTGCTTGTACGATGACAACTTTTGAAAATCATTCTAGCATTTTTTGAGTCATCAACAAGTACTGAAACTTTTAAAAATTGTTCTAGTATTTTTTGAGTCATTGACAAGTGTTGAACCATTATAGGTTCCTTTGTTGCAAATTCCTTTTTTAATTATTTTACCACTAACTAAGAATCATAATGGATTTTTAGTTCTAGAATCTGCAACTTTTGGGTTACCTAAAGCTCTTCTATTAGGGCTTCATACTCTACTCCATTACTTGTAGTGAAAATTTTAAACCTAAGTGAATAATTAATCATAATCCTTTAGGATTTTTAAGCATCAATCCAACTCCCGCTCTCATCTTGCTCAATGATCCATCTCGATAGAGTTTTCATTAATTCTAGTGTGGTAGATTATGTTTGCTTGAACTATTATTTTCAGTGGCCTCTCCTTTTGCTGGTACCACTTGAGTTGTTTCCTCTTTCATGCTCGTGGTAGAACCAATTCTTCATTTGTCGTGGGGCTTCTCTAGGCTATCACCTATGCATTTGACGAAAAAGTCTACCATGACCTACTTTTTATCATATCTTAAAGGAGGAATTTGATATTGAATTTACTAAGTTATACTGTCCGTTTAACCCTTCATTTAGATAGTTTCATCTTTTGGAAGAGTTGCTCCAATAGATAATTTGTATAAATGCATATACACTAGTTGTTATTGAGCTTCTTTCTCTCGAAACAATAGTATTATGATTATTTCAAAACCTGTGACCAAGTAAACATTTAAGGTTTCTCCCCTTTTAAGTTCACATAATAAAAGAAGTGAAGCAAGGTAAACTTTTAACTCATCAAACCTTCTAAGAATCTTAGCTCCATTCGAATATTCTCATTGCTTCTTCTAGAGTCTTTTTTATAGCACCTTAAAAAAGGGTAGGTTCCTTTCTATTGATCTTGACAGGAACATGTTAAGTGTAGTCAGCCTTCTCATGAATCTTTGAATTGCTTTGATATTTATCGGTAGTTGCTAACCTTGAATGGCTTTAACTTTTTTAGGGTTAGCTTCAATCTTTCTTTAGGATATTAGAAACCCCAAGAGCTTTCTTTAGATGATTTTAAAAGCACATTATCATGGGTCTAACTTCATCTTATGGTACCATAGTATATGAAAGGCTTCCTCTAAGTCATTAAGATGGTTGTAGCTGTATTGACTTTTCACTAACATATTAACAATGTATGCTTCTATGTTGCATTCAATTTGTTTTTTAAATAAATATAGTGTTAACCATTCTCTAGTATGTGACTCTTGCATTCTTCAAGCCAAATGGTATGACCTGATAGCAATACATATCCACATCAGTGATGAAGGCTATTTTTTCTTGATCTAGCTCTTAAATCTTGATTTAATATTGCCCTAAGAAGGCATGTCAATAATTCATGTCCCATAGTGGAGTCGACTAGCTTATTAATGTTAGAGAGTGGATAACTATCCTTTAGACAAGCTTTACTAAGGGAAGTAAAATTGATACATATCCTCCACTTTGTATTAGCCATTTACACTACTACCCCATTTGCCAATCACTTTTGATATTATACTAGCTTGATAAAATTGACCTATAGATGGCAATTGATTCCCTATTTTCTAGCGAGAACAAGCATTTTTTGACTCATTGGTTTGTATTCTGTGTCAATAACTAGCTTGTGGCAAGCTATCCTTGGATTTAGTTCTGACATATCCATTGGTTCCCATGCAAACACATTTGAATTTTTCCTAAGGAAAAATACCAATTCCCTTTGGAGTAATGGCTCTAATGTGGACCAAATTTGAACCATTTTCTTCTAATTATTCGGGTGGAGCAATACTATTATCAATGAGTTGCAAGTGATTTGCTACTTGTCCATTATGTCGAGTGTATCAGTTTGCAAGGTTTTTGGTAACTTTTCTTTGAGGGAGTTCTCATAGCATTTTTGGGAAATATCTTGGTCAATTTTGGCCACCCCTATTCCCTTGAGTATAAAGAGTTTTACTGCCAGGTGATGGGTAGGTACCACTAGTTTTATCTTGTTTGGTCCCATTTGCCCTAATATTACATTGCATGTTGATGGAACCTTCAACACCAAGAACTCTACAAGGATGATAGCTTTTGTTTCTCCCTCACCAATAGTATATAGCAAGGTTATAATGCCTTCGAGGACCATGTCATCCCTTGTGAATCCCATTAGTTGCCTTGAAACTATATTTATCTTTTTTGATGGGATATTCATCTATTTGAAATAATAACAGAACAAAATATTTATTGAGGAGTCACTATTGAACCATGATACATTTTATCACAAAGTTAGAGATTATAGCTTTGATTACCATCACATTATCATGTGAGATAGCAATATTGTGGGTGTCCCCTTTGAAGAAAGTGTTGGCAAGTCTTCCTTTCTAGCTCTCCTAAAAGTATGCCCTACCATGTTGATTTGCTTTGCATAAGCTCTTTTTTCAGCAGGGGCGTTCCTTTTGCTCCTAGTCCACTGGTTATGACATTGATGGTCCTAGCTATTGGTTAATTTATTTCTTCTGCGGCTTCCCTCCTTTGTTCTTTTGGACCTATTTCTCTTTAGCTGGGAGTGCCTTCATGTCCATTATTCTTACATTCCCTTCTACATATGTTTTTAGCTACATATCATTGCAATCTTCCTCTTCTTGTTAGGTTTTCAATTTCTTCCTTTAGTTGCCTACAATCTGTTATGTCATGGTCATGATCCTTGTGATAGAGTAATATTTATCAAAAAAATGCCTTTGAAGATCCATTTTGAATGGCCATGGCTAAGCGAGGTACTTTGATCTTTTATTTCTTGAAAGATATAGGCATGTGACCTGCTAAGAGAAGTGAGGTTATTTTATCTTTCTCTTCTAGGGGGAGGATACCCTTTCCTTCTTTTGAATGATTCTTCCTTTTTGAGAGGGGATCTGTTTTCATTACTTTTGTTGAAACCTTTACCTTTGTCTTCTGTGAACTCCTTTGTGTCTATGTGCCTCTCAAGTGCATCTAGGAGCTCAAAGTAGCCTTTAGGTGGTTCCAATAATACTTGATTGCTTACTTCTAATCCCATTCTATAGGTAGGCAACTACTATGGTCTGATTTAAACCATCAATTTCCAACATCAACTAGTTAAATCTATCTATGTACTCCTTTAGGGTCTCTCCCTCCTTTTGCTTGATAGTGACCAATGCCTCCAATATTTTCTTCTGTTGTTGTTGTTCGATGAAGCTGGCAATGAATAGCTTTTCATTTCTTTGAAAAATACTTATGGATTCGGGATCCAATGTTTGATACCACACTAGTGCCACTCTTTTTTAGTATATGATAGAAGGCGCAGCATTATATTACATTAGATGCTTTAGCAAGGGTCATCGAGCCATCACATCTTGCAAGGTAGTCTTTGGGATCTCTCCTTCCATTATAAACATCCATGGAAGAGATTTTCAATCCTTTTGGTAGGGGTTCTTCTAATATTTCTCTTATAAAGGGAGGTTACTCAATAAATGCTCTACACTTCATTCTTTTTTTTGGGAATCTCCTTTCCAATCTTTCAATTCTTTCTTCTAAAAGCTTATTGATTTCTATCTAGATGTGTGACTAGACTTTCTATTCTCTATGGTGTTGGTTTGGACCATACGCCTCATCTCTGTCATTTGTGTGAGAGGACCTCTCTCAATGTTTGAGGATTTGGTTGGATGATTAAGTATTCCCTCTATGTTTGGCTCTCCTTTGATAGGGAGGAGAGGCTCTCTATCTTCCTGGTCTCTACTTGCACCATCCACTTCTTTAATATTGGGCCTTGTTATTAGCCCAATTGTTACTCCCACTCTTATTTCAAATCTTTGGGGGATTGTTGGGTTTATTTGAATGTTTAATTTTATTCTAGCTTGGGGATAACCACCCACTTAAGCTTCTGGGGTGAGTTCAACTTGGGGGTTAGCTGTGGCTCCTATCTTGGATTTGAAAAATATTCAAAAAGCCCCTTTGTTCTCATAGGTTAGGGGCAAAGAGTTATAGATTAGGGCCACCACTTTGCTAATTGTTTGAAAGGAGAAACCTTTCAAAGAACTCCCTCTAATGCTATTACTATTGTATCATCTGTTGCATTAATGTTATTACTGTGCAATAGCTATTCTAGGTACACCCTATTTGGGAAGCCATGTTGTTGCTCCAAGAACCATCTTGATCAATGGTGGGTAATCAATTATGCTTCCTATACTTTGATTAAGATACATGTAGCTAGGATGTTTATCTATCATGGCTTATTAATAAACATCTTTCCCACAAATGATGCTAATGTTTAGGTCTCCCCCAAATTGCTTACTGAGAATCCTACAAGGTGATCCAATAATATAGGAAAAATGTTAGAGGGTGCCGAGGGTATTTCCTATGTAAACAATTTGATATTCAAGTCAATATAGGACCATTTAAGAGAAATACGAATGATGGAGAGATCTTGTTCCATGGGGCAAGCATACCGATGTTTTTATAGTGAGCTTGGGTCAATGCATAGGATGCGATATCTTTGTACAGGAATAATTCAAGTTAGAGGAGGTTTCCCAATAAAAAGGGTCCTCTTGAAAATGATATGCTCCCTAATTTCTTTAAGATACATTACCATTTGCAAAACTGCCTATCAGGCAAGGAATTTCCCTATTTGGGATGCGGTTTGACATGTTGTAGAGCCCACATATTATTTCGGGATGTTATCCTTCATACCATCTATAATGCTTATTCTCTTTAGTAAATTCTATGGTATATTTTCCTAACAAAAATAATTCTCATCATCAAGAAAAGTCATAATAGAAGGTTGATCGAATATGACTATATAGAAAATGAGTATTGAATTTCAAATGCCAAAAAATCAAATGAATAAGAGTGTTTGGTTTGGGGAAGGGAAAGGAACTGAAGAGAAAAACATCCAATGATGTCAGTTATAAAGTAAATAAAGTTAAAATAAATATAAAGAATAATTAAAAAAATAAATAATGATTAAAAAATAGAATTGTTACAATAAATATATATCACATAAAAAATTCCTAGAAATAAAAATTTTAATTTTCATTATGATAAACCAAACAACAGCAGAATTGGAATTTTGTAATAAAATTATTTCTCAAATTCAAATCAAATTTTAATCCCAACAAAAGGTAAGCACTTGAATTATGTCAGTATTTATTATAGCTTTATTTTAATCTGACATCTCCCAAAAGGGATTAAATGTTGAGAAAGTATAAAGTCTATGAACTAGATCTTCTCTCTCAGCCTTGATAGTTTTCACTATAGCCTATTGTAACACTCTACCTTGGGGCCTATGCATTTTACCACTTCCTCATATAATTTTCCTATTTTTGAGAAAAATATTTTGCCTAACATTTGGTAGTCTCCCCTAAAATATCCAGATTTATACCTATGCATACATTAATACATAATTCTATAACTTTATAATCATAAAAATAATCACAAAATAACAACATTAACCACAAATTCACACCCACACCCATAGCTACCTGCCCAAGTCTGAAACCATATCATGATGGTAATATACATCACTAGGATCCTACAGATCCATATACAATATTGTCGATAATTCATATGACATGCTAATACATTTCTCTTTTACATCATTTAGAATCTTTTTAACTACAATCATACAACACATAATGAAATTACCATTATACAAATACTCAATGGGATTTCAATCCCAACATTCCTTCATACTATCAAAATGTCTTCTACTCTTGATCAACAGTCCAAACCTATAGTTGGAATTCTTTACCTAACTTGTCAGCTAAAAATTTAAAATAAAGGCATGAATTCAAGTGAACTCAGTAAGTGGGTTAAACAAAAAATAATAATCAACAAGGTAAAGGAATAACACATTCCAATCTATCAATTTATAAAATCATAATTACTACAAAAGACAATCCATGATATATCAAACTTCCAAACCATGCACTCACATCTCATACTGGAGATGTAATTCAAAACATATACCATCTAGGATAATGCCATCCATATATACTCATAAGATTCAAGTCTTCATTATTCCAACATAACAATATCCCTTTGGGATATGCATGATCCCTACTCAAACACATATACTTCTATCATTATTATTCTAATTATCATCAAGGAATTCTACCTATTCCCTTGTTCCGACCTCTACTTCATAAGTTATCATAAACTTTTACAAATTAAGGGATACTTCTTATCCCATTAACTTACACATGTATAACAAAAGTCACATTCTCACAAAATCCCAAACCATCACATGTTACAATTAATCTCAAGCCATAGGATTATCCCTATCCCATCAAAACATACTTTCACTTAACATAAACATAACCTTAAATACAATCAGGGAATACTCATATTCCCAACTAAGCATGCAATACAGGTCCAATCATGAATTAGGAAAACATGATATACAACATCAAAGGATACTCAGTATCCCAAAATCCATGCAAGTGTATAAACAATTTCATATAATCAAATAGGCCCAACATGCCCATATACAAGCCAATGGGATATTCATTATCCCCAACCATGCATTCCACATAATAAAAGTAACCTACTTACTTGACTAGAGAGCATTTCATAAATCCTCAAATTTCATCTTTCAACTTCTCATCAATGCTTAAATAACCCTGCACAAACGGCATGTGCCACAATTCAATTTACCTATATGCCTCATATAGGGATATTTCATCATGCATGTACTATACATAGCTTAACTATGAATCCCCACAATGATTTAGCAACTTACTTGCATTATCAACATTACTAAATTCATATTTAATACTTTTAATACCATAACAACTTTATTAATAATTAATTACACCTTTCAACACTTGATCTAGTGGAGGATCATCTTTCTTTCCAAATTACACTTTCATATAATTCATCAAACAAGTTATGTACATGATTAATTTATAAAACAACACATTACATGTTCCATGCATTTCTAACTATAGATAATCTGTATTCAACTTATTTATCATCAAAATATCATAAATAATAACTCAATTAAGTCTCAAATCATTCCACCTTGCTATCCACTATCTCCTATTCACGCATTTTATCAAAAAAGTTACAAGCATGCTTTAGGTTTCCAATTTTTAGCAACTTACACCAAAATTCATGAGGTTACCTCAATATACAACTTATTTTTAATATTCTAATATCCTAAACATTATAAATACATCTTAAATGAATCAACTTACATCCTAAAATCATCAAACAAGTTCTCCAAACTACCCATCACAACACAATCCCTCCTCACGCCCAAATAAAAGCAACATAGATGGGTTTTGCATGCCTAAACATCATCCAAATGTCCCAATTGTTGTATTATTCATTTCCCCCTTGAAATCCCATGAAAATCAAGATGAATCATGCAATTTCCCCCATCAAAATCATGAGTTATCCATACTAATCCCCCCACCGACGTTGCTGCCCGCAAATGGGGAAAACCCTAGCAACGAAAATTTGAAGAATTAGGATGAGGGGGAGCTTAAAACCAGATTTGAGCATTCTCCCACCATAAAATGAAGTTCCAAGCTTCAATGTCCCATGTCTCCAATAATCTCATATTTAAGTCCATTGGCTTGGATTATATATTGTATTTTATGGAGTTAGTTTGGATTTTAGGCATCAGAACATGTCAAAAAGGAGCTAAATATGAAAAAGGCATCACTTTGAGTCAATTTTAGGTATATATGGAGATTAATTCAGGATATGTTTTCAACATAGAAGTTTTATCCCTTCCAATTACCCATCAATTAATCAATAATCACAGCATTTGGATATCATATGTGGATGTAATGACCAAAATATTGCAACTATCTCAGACTTCAAACTCATTGAATTTGACAAAGGTGTCACTTGTATTCAATATTTGGAAAAGATGAAGGCTAATTTGGAAAATACTTTCAACATAAAAGTTGTAGAACTTGAAATTATCTTTCCAATGCATCAAGAATTAAGTGATTCTAATATCATATTAGAAAGATATAGTTAAAACAATGATATTACTCTTGTCTATCATAGACAATAGATTTCTAAGCTGCGACTCAGAAAGTGGAGCCATGGCTCCAGTGCATTTAGAAATGCATAAATTTAATATTTTGAGTATTTTGCATATTTATGCACTAGATCACTTTAGAAATCTGTATGGAGGTGAAAAAAATCCTAAATTGGGTTATTTAAAGAGGAGAAAAAATAAAAAAGGGAGAGAGTTGAACGAGGAGAAGAGCTTAGAGCAAGGAGATCTTTAGAGAAAGCTGCTAAATCTTTCATATTCTGGTTTTGTTTTCTTTATAGTTCATGTGTTGTTTTTGAATCAACATTCAAACTTGAATTATAATGATGTTTATCAATTACTCAGTTGGTTTTAATTCAATTATGATGTTCTAAATTTCCTTTATCGAGGATTAGATGTATCCTAGCAATGAAGCTTGTGATGATGTTTAATTTTTGAGTTTGATTATCTTCCTCCTCATTATTTCTTCTTTCATAAGCTTAATGCGTGTATGTGCTTAGCTATCATATGCATCAATGGAGATTCTTAATTTATACTCAAGAGAGGTGAATTAGGAATAGACTATTGAATTGAAGAACATATGATACAATGAAGTCTAGAGATAGACATTATACACTTATAATTCATGTAAGTATGACCTTGTGAGTGCATATATTACACTTGGATGCTTAAACTTAATGGATTTATTGATTTGGATTTGCATTGAGACATAATAGGTAACTTCAATAGGCAAACCTACCATTTGGATTAACAATGAGAGAAATGATAATTTACTCAATGTAATTCATCAATACAAGTGGATTTGATAGGTGAAGTTGAATCCCTAGATATTTTATCCATTGATTTCTCTTCTTTTAATCTTATGATTTGTCAACTTCATTATTCTATTTAGATTTAGTTTTTATAACAATTGTTGCAATTCACTTAATCAAATAATACTGAATTGAAATAAGTTTGGTACTTAGTATGTAACAATTTACTTCCTCGTGGAAATGATACACAACTCACCGGATCTATATTACTTGTGGTCGTATATACTTGCATGAGATACAACAAGTTTTTGACACTGTTACTGGGGAAGTAGTGAAGTTATACATTAATATCAATACTAATCAAGATTTGTATTATTTTAGTTTTTATTTTGTGCATAGTTTAATTTTTTTTAGTTAATCTATTTTTCTTATTTTTTTTCTTATTTTCTTTTCTGTGTTTTCAGAGAGATCATAGGCGACATAAAAGATGGAGGAAGTTAGTGAGGCTAAAAATCTAATTAGGCTTTTGAGAGACTATACTACACTAACTGCTCAAGGCAACACATCAAGCATTAGGAGACTTGCGATCCAAGCAAATAATTTTGAGATCAAACCTTCACTCATTCATATGCTTCAGTAATCAGTGAAATTTAGTGGGCTTCCAAGCGATGATCCAAATAGCCACATAGACACTTTTCTTCAGATCTGTAACAAAATCAAATATAATGAAGTTTCTGATGATGCAATCAGGTTGAGGTTATTTCCATTTTCTCTTAGAGAAAAAGCTAAAAGTTAACTTTCTTCTCTACCTGCAGGATTAATCACTACATGGGATGCTATGACAAAGAAGTTCCTTGGCAAGTTTTTCCCTCTTGCAAAATCTGCACAGATGCGTAATGATATCACAAATTTCATGCAAATGGACAATGAATCTTTATATGAAGTATTAAAGATTTAAAGACTTGTAAGTAGACGCCCATATCATGAATGCAGATACATGCCTTTTTATTACGGTTCTAGTCCAAATTTTTATTCTATGATTGATGCAACTGTAGGAGGATCATTGAATAATAAAATGCTGGAAGAAGCTTACAAACTATTGGAGGAGATGACATCAAATAGTTATCAATGGCCTATTAAGAGGCTATCAATGAGGAGACCGGTCAGAGTGCATGAAGGGATGCTCTTACTGCACTCGCTGCACAAATTGAAGCATTGAATTGGAAGATAGACTAAATATTTAGATAGTGACTTATGATTTCTATGGTTGAGGAAGTGCCAACATAGACAATTAGGTACATAATACTTTTACTTAGTCTAGTAAAAATGCTAACTTTGTTGGTAATTTCAATAGGCCGCAGAATATTCCCTACAACAATACTTACAATTCAAGGTGGCTTAATCATCCTAACTTCTCTTAGAATAATCAAAATGCAGTGAGAGCACCACCAGAATTCAAGAAACTAGAAGTGAAAAAATCCAATCTGGAAGATATTGTCACCAAATTATTAGCAACACTCAAGAATTCATGAACAACACTGACATAAGATTTCAGAATTAAGAGGCATCAATTAGAAAAATGGAGGCATCAATTAGAAATTTGGATACACAAGTTGGACAGTTGTTAAATATGCTGTCAGGAAGATAACAAGGATCTTTATCAAGCAATATAGAAAAATCTAGTTGAACAGGTAAAAGCTATAACTCTGAGGAGTAGCAAGCAAGTGGGAGAAGAAGATGTTCGACTAGAGACTCCCAAAGAAAAACAAGAGGAAGCCGCTGAACAACTACAAAAGGCAACCAAGAGCAAACTGTTTCTAGACAATCCCAAGCCATCTGTGCCTCCAATCCCTTTTCCTTAAAGACTCCAGCAACACAAAATGAATAAACAATTTTAAAAATTTTGGATGTTTTTAAAAAGTGTATATTAATATTCCTTTTGTAGATGCTTTAGCACAGATGCCTAGCTATGTAAAATTCTTGAAAGAGATCATAGCAAACAAAAGGGAGCTGGAGGATTATGAAATAGTGATGTTAAATGAAGTGTGTTTAGCCATCCTACAAAATAAACTACCACCTAAGCTAGGAAGTTTTACAATTCCATCTAGGAAGTTTTACAATTCCTTGCACTATTGGTGACTGTTATTTTGCAAAGGTATTATGTGATTTGGGCATAAGTATTAACTTAATGCCTTTTTTATTTTCAAGAAATTAGAATTGAGAGAGATCAAAGAAACCATAGTATCACTTCAACTTGCTGATCGCATAATTAGGCATCCAAGAGGTATTGTGAAAGATGTTTTGGTAAAAGTTGACAAGTTTATCTTTCCTGTAAATTTCATAGTTCTTGACATGGAGGAGGATAAACAGATTCCACTCATACTAAGGAAACCATTTCTAGCATTGGAAGGGCTCCAATTGATGTACAAAAGGGAGAGCTAATGATGCTTGATCAAGATAAGAAAGTTAAATTTAATATTTTTAAAGCTATGTAACTACCTAAGATTTCTGATGATTGTTTTAAGGTTGATGTAGTGGAACAACTTGTGGATGAGCATGCAACAATTGACCAATCCACTGATGCACTTAAAGTAGAAGATAAGCCTCATAAGCAACCTATTAGATTGGAGGAACTGAACCACTCTAAGACTAGACACCCCAAGCCCTCCATTGATGAACTACTAAACCTAGAGTTGAAGTCTCTATCATCACATCTCAAATATGCATTTTTGGTGGAGCCTTTGACCTTGCCAGCAATCACCTTATCCATGCTCAAAGAAGTTTAGAAGGACCAGCTAGTGCAAAAGCTACATTAGCAAGAATATGCCTTAAGTTGGACATTAGCTAACATCAAGGGGATCAACCCTATTCTTTGTATGCACAACATCAGAATCAAAAGTGACAAAGTAGGGGAGAAATTTAAATTGAGTGCATGAAGAAGAAACAAAGTCAATCTAAAGACTATAAATCAGAACTACTTCTTCATCCCTTATCTTTTAGGATTTTTAGTTTAATTTAGTTTTTTTTTCTCTTTTTGCTTAGGTTCTTTTTGATTTTTTCTTGATCTAAGATAATCTCTCCTAGCAACCATCATTTTTTGATAAATTCTCATCCACCTTCAAAGGAGAATACATGACAACACAACATCACTCCATTTAGGGAAGCCCTCAATCTTAACTTCTTTCATTCTTTCACATTGAGGACAATGTTTAGTTTATGTTTGGGGGGTATATTTGGGGTTTTTTAGTCAGTTTTGGATAAATGTTTTTGAATTTAAGTATACGTTTTCATAATGAGCTTCACTTTTTGATAATTTTGATAACTTAGCCAAGAAAATTCAAGAGCAAATTATGTTAAAAATATTAAAACTAAATAGGATTCTCTCTTGATGATTAGTAACATATGTTTAGTTTTTTATTTCCATTACACATGATTTAGAAGAAAGGATACCTTGTAATTTAATAATTCTTGTGATAAATCTTTTTTTTCATGAATGATGATTTTTAAGCACATTATATCATGACCATCTAAAGTGTATGTTGATTAGTTGATAATGTTGTGAATTGAATAAATTTTTTCGATTGACATAAGCATGCTAGAACTTGTTTAATTATGCCTCAAAGCGAAATTTTGAATAACATATTTACTTGGAAATGATTTAGGCATTCTTTGATCAGTTTGAGCCTTTCAAACTAACCTAGTACATTATGTCACTAGTGTCTCCATTGAGCCTTAATGAAAGAATGACATATGTAAAGCATTTTGAAACCACCATTCAACTTTTTTTTTCATTAGCTTTATCATCCAAACCCTTTTAGCTTGAAAAACCATGTTTGCCCTATTAAGAGATATAATCTATATACATGGTTGTTAGAGAGGTATTAGTGAAGCAAAAGAAGATAAATTTGGGGGTAATTAAGAGAGGATTGCCAAAATAAAGAAAAAGGACAAAAAGGAAAGAATCATTGAGGATTCGTTATTCAATTGGGGGGATCACATTCCAACAAATTCAAAGAAAATAAGTTAGGGGGTGTGGTTGTAATACAACTCATAAAGAAAGAGAGAAACCCATACAAAATGTCAAGAGAATGAAAATTCATTTGCAAATTTAATTATGATATGTTATTTTGTAAATCCTTATACCTTTCCTTTTTTTAGCTAAACACAAGGCCTCATTATAAGTTTACAAAGACCTATTGATCCAAGTGAATAAAGTTGTCTATATTAGTGGAGAAGGATTATAAAAAATAATCTTATGGAATATTTTATGAAAATTATCTGAACACTGAATTGTATATTGTTGATTGAAAGGCATGCATGTAACATGAGATTGAGAAAGCACACACACACACACATTCTCACTTTAAGAAGGGATTGATGAAGTATGAGTTTCATGAAATTACATGGCAAGTGTCTTGAATGATTTTTAAGTTATGAATATATGTGTAATTTGTGTGACATGTTCTTGATTAATTAAGAGAAAAGTTTGGTTACTATTTTGCTCAAGGATAATCAAAAGTTAAGTTTGGGGGTATTTGACAAGCTCTTATTTTGTCATGTTTCAATATCTAAATTCGCCTATTTTGGATCCTCAATTAATATAATTCCATTGGATTTGATTATATATTGCATTTAATGGAGTTAGTTTGTGTTTTAGGCATCAAAATATGTCAAAAAGGAACTACATATGCAAAAGGCATCACTTTGAGTCAATTTTAGGTGTATATAGAGATAAATTTAGGAAAAATGTTCAACATAAAAGTTTTAGCTCTTCTAGTTACCCATCCAATTAATCAATAATCACAACATTTAGATATCATATGTGGAAGTAATAGCCAAAACACTGCAACTATCTTAGACTTCGGACTCGCTAAATTTGACAAAGGTGTCACTTGTATTCAATATTTGACAAAGATGAAGGATGATTTGGAAAATATTCTTGATATGAAAGTTATAGAACTTGAAATTATATTTTCAATTCATTAAGAATAAAGTATTTTTGATATCATATGAGAAATATGTTGGTCGCATGTAATATATAGCTTAAGAGGGAAGGGGTGAATTGAGCATATAAAAATTATGGCCAAATAAAAATTAATAAGCTAAGTAGAAGTTACCATGTAGTACGTATGCAATTTTCATATCTGTTCGTTTGGTCATAATGGCTACTTCACTTCCAAATTCAACTTCTCTTAGCTATACTTATTTCAGATAAGTAATTGTGTGTGTAGTAATGTGTGAAATGTGATGATAAAACAATTATATGAAAAGTAAAATAATCAAGTAGACAAAACACACAAAAATTTTTTATAATGGTTCAAGAACTCCATCCTTATATCCGCTCTTCCAAAAGCACACACTCATTGTGCCTTGGGTTTCACCATATCACATATAATGGAAATACAAAAGTGCTCCCAGCACTTCTTCTAGAATCCAGCTCTAGGGGGCATAAGTAGTGTTTTCAACACTCTTCTGGATTTCAGCTCCATAGGGCATAAACATAGTGCTCCCAGCCCTCTTCTGGTTTCATGAGCTCACTAGAAAACTCATTGATTTCTAAGATCACTAGCAAACTTGTTGGATTTCTGTAGCTCACCAACAACTCATATAATGTGTTTTTCTTAAGCTCACCACCAACACATATAGCTGATTAACAACACTTATTTTGCACATTACATTATCTCTTTTACTAGGTTAATTTGTACATAGTTTGAGCACATATAAAATGATATCTTGTTAAGGCTCATTAGATATCAATACTCTAGATATATGATTAAGATAGAACTTTTAGGTTCATTGTCTATCAGCTCAATGGAGATTGATTATCTAAGAGAATGCATAGTCTGATTGAGAGATGTTATTTATTTAAGCTTTGTTTTTATTTTTCTCTCAGCTTTCTCAACCTTCTTCATTGACACTGCACTAACTTTATATTACTTCAAAAATTTCTACTCATTGGAGGTAGTTGGCATTCTTTTAATATTGAAGACTATTCTAAATTTTCTCCTGTTAAAAATTTATCTTCTTAATAAACTCATTTGTAGATGGAAAGCCTACAGCACCATCCTTGAAGAAGATGCCTTTTAGTTTCAGGAAACACAAGATAAAGATTTTTTTGCTTGACTGACTCTTTCATTATTTTGGAAAGATGCCCATAAAGCCTGAAAGGATGTAGCCTTTTGAAACTTGCAACCTTCGTCAAAGTGAAGATTACTTTCCTTTGAATTTCTTTCCTTCTTTAGCTAAGCTCGATTTATTTGGCATGTTTAATAGAGTCTACTTCGAATGAAAGTTTGACCGAAGAGTGCAGTCAGCAATGTCTAGTACAAGTAGCTTCTACTCATCATGATATACCATAGAAATTTAGTCAATGTTAGTCTGAGGACTTTGTCTGAACAAGTCCTAGATTTTCTCTTATAAGTAATACACAAATTGACTTTAAGTAGATCCACATGATATACAACTTTGTCTTTGTAAATTTATCAGAGACTATTGCAATATTTTACTTTGTCTTCTAGTTTATCTGTTGTAAGAGATAAATGAAGTATCACAACACAGACGATGTTTTTTTCTTTATTGCTTATTAGATAAAGTTCTTTTAGTAGATAAAGTTTTCTTTCACTAGATGCAGTAGCTTTGTCTATTGGTTTATTTTTTGTGAGTAACAGATGACTCTTATTGGTGTGGACAAGGCTTCTTCACAGTAGATAAAATTTCTTTTACCAGACAAAGTTTTCTTTCACCAATTGAGGTAGCTTTATTTGTTGATTTATCTATTATAAGTAATAAATGACTCTTGTTAGCATGGGCAAGGCTCCTTCTCAGCATACGAAATGACTTTGTCTGTTGTTTGTCTATAGAAATCTACAAACAAAGTTGTTGGCTGTAGACAAAGTCTTACAAATAATTTGTCTGTTGGTTTGTCTATCGTAAGTGATAGATGAAGTTATGATATGCGGACAAATCCTCTTTTTAGTTGTTCATATGATGACTTATCTGTTATAAATAATAGACAAATCATTGAGGCATAGACAACTCTTTTCTTCAGTGGTTTTCTGATGGTTTGTCTGTTGCAAGTGGTAGATGAACTTGCAGATGAAGATAGCAGACAAAGTTATTATTCTATAGTTGTTATATCACTTCTACTTCATCTTCTATGTCTTTTATAGAAGATTGAAGACAGGTTCCTTATTCTTCTTTAGTTTCAGATAGACTTTATGTGAGAGACAAATTCTTGAGAAATTTGACTTAGCTCCATTTCATCTTTGCTTCTGCAAACTGAATTCGTCTTTGTGTTACAGACAAGTGTTGATTATGAATAGTTTATCTGACTTATCTATACAATAATTTGTCTGAATCTTTCTTAGATAGATGGTTTAAATTTATCTATAAAAGATTTATCTAATCACTCATTGAGACTTGAATGTCATGGCTATAGATATCCTTTGTGGCTTCTTTTCAAAATTTTAATATCATTCTTTCTAAGCATTCTTTTCTTCTTTCTATCAGTGCATTTTGCTTGCTGATGTGTTCTCTGTATACGCTATCCACTATATTTAAATTATTTTTCTATATATTTATATTTGTTTTTGCAATGCTTAGGAACATAATTGTCAATACTACAAATGTTTACTCATATGTTGTTGCTCATCATCAAAACTCGGTTGTTTGCCATATGCGCCATTTGGTGTAACAAAATATGTGGCTAAAACAATGACATTTGTTTATTGTGGATAATATATTTTTGAGCCATGGCTCAGAAAGTGGAGCCATGGCTCTAGCGCTTTTGGAAGTGCAAAAATTTAATATTTCGAGTATTTTGCGTATTTTATGTGCAAGATCACTTTAGAAATTTATATGAAGGTGCAACAAACCCTATATTAGGTTATTTAAAAAGGGAGAGAGTTGGATGAAGGTGCAGCAAACCCTAAGAGGAGAAAACATAGAAAGGGAGAGAGTTGGATGAGGAGAAGAGCTATGGCAAGGAGATCTTTGAAGAAAGCTGCTACAACTTTCATATTTTGTTTTTGTTTTCTTTATAGTTCATGTGTTATTTTTGCATCAACATTCAAACTTGAATTATGATGATGTTTATCAATTGCTTAGTTAGTTTTAATTCAATTATAATGTTCTAAATTTTCTTTATCTAGGGTTAGATGGATCCTAGCAATGAAGCTTGTGTTGATGTTTGATTTTTGAATTTAATCATCTTCTTTCTCATTGTTTCTTCTTTTCTAAACTTAATGCATGTATGTGCTTAGCTACCATGTGCATGAATAGAGATTCTTAATTTATACTCGAGAGAGGTGAATTAGGAATAGACTCTTGAATTAAAGAACATATGATATAATAAAGTTTAGAGATAGCCATTGTACATATGCAATTTGTGTAAGTATGACTTGGTGAGCATATATATTACACTTGGATGCTTAAACTTAATGGATTTATTGATTTGGATTTACATGGAGATATAGTAGGTAACTTCAATAGGTACACCTACCATATCACTTGAGAAAGGGTGGTAAATACTTTAGTGTATCTGATTAACAATGAGAAAATTGATAATTTACTCAATGCAATTCATCAATATAAGTAAATTTGATAGGTGAAGTTGAATCCCTAGATATTTTATCTATTGATTTTTCTTCTTTTGATTTTGCAATTTTGTCAACTTCATTATTCTATTTAGATTTAGTTATTATAATAATTATTGCAATTCACTCAATCAAATAATACTTAATTGAACTAAGTTTTGTACTTAATGTGTAACAACATACTTCCTCATGGGAACGATACTCAACCCACCTCATTTATATTACTTGTGATCATATATACTTGCACGAGAACCAATAGTCTCCCATGAACAACAACTGAAATGGAAGCAAACACGTTTTTCTCTTCTTTATTTATTGCCCAAATAAGCAAAAATGGTGAGCATAAGGAATGTGGGGTGAAAGCACACGAAAAGGGAAAATTTCAAGCTCAAAATTGGTAATTAATGGAGCTTGGAGGTGGGTGCAATAAAGGTGGGTGTGTGTGATGAGAATGCAAAATGTCATATCTTATTCTCCTAATACTTCATCTTTTGCACACATTTGATTCCTAAATATACTCATTATTCTCATATTTTGATTTAGGA